>VMBQ01012996.1:0-11873 GCA_007657795.1 Dreissena rostriformis
AGGGAGGGGGAACCCCTCCCAAACCCTCCCCGGTTGGGCCCCCCCCAGTCAAAAAATCCTGGATACGGCCCTGATTACATATAAGCAACTTACACATCAAAGAAACACCTTAAATGGTTCTTAATTGGCTATAATTTATGGTCACATTAACACATTTTGAGTAATGAATGGATTTATATTTTATTTATAAAATTATTATTATATTAATTATATAATATCATATACAAGTGAAATATTATTTGTAAAAAAACAATATTTTTTCTATATTTATTATTTTGATTTAATTATTATTTCATTTTTTATCCCTTCTAATTTGATCTATTAATTTCTTTTAAACTACCCTCATAGGCCCATAAGAATAAAACCCTTTGGTCATTTTCAATATATATAATAATAATAGTGCAGACATTTCCATCCCAAAATCTCAACATAGTGCAGACGTTTCCATCCCAAAATCTCAACATTTTGGGGTGGAAATGTCTGGGGAGGAAATGTCTTGGGACAAAACAGTTTGGGGTGGAAACGTCTGACATTCAACGGTCACCACTGTTATCAAAGTGAAATTATTCTAGATCTGGAGGCAAATTAGATTTATAAGTGTTTCCCATTTATTGAATTTCAATCAAATTTGTTTAATGCTTGTTTCCCATTTATTGAATTTAAATCCAATTTTCTTAATGCTTGGACTTTACAAACATGGTGTTAATCGATCCTAAACAATCGATTGTTATTACGACAGGGATTTGACAAACGCTATGTGCTCAGAACCTGTCAGATCTCTCCAAAAAGATCTTGGACATTGAATTAGCCTTGTGGTATCATATTTTATCATATGGATGTGTATTAACCGGTGTAAAGAAGGCGATCTCATATGATAAGATACAATTTATAGCCAGTGAGTGTACTGTACATGTCCTTACGTAGTTTCAATATTCCGTAAAGCTTTAGCCTGTAACTTCGTGATCTCAGTGTTCCTACATATGACCTTTGCCAGTGTCTGAGTTCGGATCTGACTTAGTTGATCTGAAATGCCAGGTCTTGTAAGAATCATCATAAATAAAACATTATAGCTGTTAATATGAAAATAAACAACTATGAAATGTATATCCTTGTTATGCGTGTTTCAATCTATTTGATTGGGCTTACGCCTTAATTACTTGATTCGTATTCCCCATAACTCAAATAGTTTTGTATTAACAGATTAAGAACTCAAAAGAGAAAATTGTTCCTAAAATATAATTATTATTATTATATAATGAAAAATGCATGTTGTAACTTATGAATGGTAAAGCTGACCTCGCCACTGTTCTCGTAGTAGTAGCGTTCGCCCTTTTTTCAGCGACCGGAACTGCTGACCGATGATGCAGGCAAACATGGGCCCCACCTTCCCATCGGAGAGGGGCGTCTCCGATACGCCGCCGGTAAACAGATCTATGTCCTGGGGGGAGCTTTAAAAAAATGGGGGATGAGAGATTCTGAAATGAATTTCAGACAGTGACACTAAAATGAAGGTATAATGCGAAACTGATTCTTTGTATGTTAAGTGTCCGATGTCAAAATACAAAATAATATAATGTTTATCAAAATCAACCAAGTTTTCACTGCTTATTTATGTTACGTATAAGCAATTTTCACTAAATCCTTGCAGCTTATTATTTGAAAGCTTCACACGTAAACGCTGAGACTTGAACTCGGGTTACCTGTATAATTACAGAAGCTGCGCTTGGACGCTGGCTGAGTGGGAGAACTGACCGCTCTGTCCACAGAACTGGCACCATGCCTGGTAACTGGGGATGCCGTGGTCACGGGCACGCTGGATGTTAATGGCCGCCAGGTCACCACCGAATCCCGGCGCGCGCTCGAACAAGTGCCTAGTTAGTACACAACAGGCATTCGATTAGTGAACGGAACACATATATATTATAAATCACTATATTGTAAGTACGTATAAAGCTGAAGAGATATTATTTCAGTTAACAAAGTAGAATGGATTGTTGCTAGGGGCGGCTAGCTTAGTTGGTATAACGCTCGACTCCAATTCACAGGATCGCGTGTTCGGTTCCCGGCCCGGCTTAATAAACAGAAATTATCCCACTACATCTGTTTCAAGTAGGGCATTTTCAATTTACTGGCATAAGTATATTAATAAACGGACTAATTTTACCCAGGTAGAGTGTATGTTAACCGTGATATGACAGAAACAGTGTTGAAAACGGCAGAACATCCATATGAACAAACACACAACATGTTTGTAGATTCTTGTTTTGTATACAAACATTTTATATTAATATTGTATTGATTTTATGAAACGGTATTGACCATTGGCGTAGTAAAAGGATAGTTTAAGGCCGTTTTATTTGAAACGTTCGTACTGGTCATGGAGGGAATTGTTTAAATACAACACATATTAGAAATAGAAATAATTCAAAATGTATCTGGATCTCGAAGAATCTTGTTAACTCCTGTAATATGAATGACAGACTGCAGAGATTCATATCCAGTAGAAAAAAACATCAAATAAAGCCACACCTTGTCACTTGTTCTGTCAGATACTTGTCCACAGCCTTGGAAGGTGTTCTCGTCAAGCCTTGGCAGATCTCACCAACGCTGCGAGAATACACGAGATCTTGTCTCAGGAACTCGTTCTTGAGAAGCTTGTCTGACGTCTTGATAGCACCGTTGTGCGCCTGAATGCGATGGTAGATCATGCTGTGTCCGAACAGGAAGGCATCGGCGCTGAAGCCGTTACGTATCATTGGCTTCTCATTATCGCTGTTACCTATGGTGGACATGGGCATTACAGATAACAATGATGCAAAGAACAGTTGTTATGTTCAAATGTGTTTCATGGGCCTGTATGATGCATCTTGACTTTGGTGGCTTTTAAATTCGACGGGCGAACTGAAGTATGAATGACTTCTTACTCTGGATAAACAGTTATCACGAAGTTCTATTATTATTCAAATCAAATGCAAGATAGTATTGTACGTCTGAATATAATAAAAAGCAGGTGTCAAATAGGGTCGAACAGGGCTAGAGTCCAGGTCTGAGATTTAAATTTGACGTGAAATCAGTTATATAACATAATATTCGTTGCATATACATGTATTCAGAAATTGTATACTGGCATGAATTGCACATATTATAACCCCTTTAAAAAGTACACTCTAACATACCGCCGAAATGCCTAGAAGCCAGAGGCTTCAGTCCGTACTGACTCATAGTGGACCCTCCAAGGATCTCTGTAAGGTACTCATTGAAAGACACGTGCTGAATAATGGCGATAACGATCTTCCGAGCCTCCTGGTACAGCGTCTCGTCACTCCAGGCCGGATGCAGCGCCGTAAGTGCTGCAGTGAGACGGTTGTGCTCCCGAACCCAAACTGTCTGCAAGGAGGCCAGGACCGGCTGCTGGTTTACGCGCGGGTCACCTGTAGGGATGAATGGTTATATTCATAGTTATCCCCCTACACGCACCCTTCCATCCAGATGAAATGCAATGCCACTGCAATGACCAATTTTATATATTTTGGGTCTCTTAGAAGTCCTTACAAAAGTTTTTTTTTATCCTCCAGTTATCATTACTAAATAATTTTCACAAAATAATTACAAATGCAGACAGATTTCTTTTTAACCTTCAGATTAAATACAGAATTTACAGAACAAATAAATAAATAAAAAAACATATTTGTATTTCTGTCTAACAAAATAATTCTAATCTTGAGACAATTTGTAAAAAGTGAAATGCAATGCCACTGCATTGACCAATTTTATATATTGAGGGTCTCTTAGAAGTCCTAACAAAATATTGTTTAACCTCCAGTTATCATAACTAAATAATTCAAAGACAATAGAAAATCTTCCCTAGGTAAAAAATACAACACAGTTGACAGTCTTATCTCCATAACATATAGAAATATCACATAACACCGAATTTTGATGAGTTTATTAATCGCTCTGTAAAATACAAGACAGGGTTCTCAACAGCAGGCGTCAGATGCTTCAAAGTTACATAAAGCACACAAGTGTTCACCCTTTCCTCCTCACCAAACTCAATGTATATTTGCTTTTGGAAAACCACAGCCGGGATTTCTGCTGATCCTGATTTCCACATGAGGACATCATTGGGCTTCAGGATAATCCCGTTGACGGTGGCGCCATCACCCTTCGTTGCCTGCAGAAAACGGACAAACTGCTGGCCAGTTTCACGGACAGCCTCCTGGTTGATGTCTTGGCGGTAGTTGAAGTTGAGAAGACCTCTGACATTAGCAACGGTGACTGGAGGCTTACCACCACTGAACAGACAGGACAGCTTCTCTTCTCTCACCATTGTCAGGACATTGTGAGTTTGTAGACCTAGAATGATTATATCAAATTGATTTAATGCTACAAACAGTTATTTTATAGAGCTGTCAATCACACAGTTACATGTTCAAATGGCACATAGTGTCTAGACATATGAAGTTGATTCATAAAAAGCATGTAATTAACAAGAGTTGTGTTCGTCAGAAACACAATGCCCCCTATTGCCCTGCTTTGGAATAACATTTCAATATATCATTTGGCAGGTTTAGAAATTATCTCCCTTTTAAAGCTTATTACTTCCCTTGATTTTGTGTTTTGACCTTTGACCTTGAAGGATGACCTTGACCTTGAACTTTCACCACTCAAAATGTGCAGCTCCATGAGATACACATGCATGCCAAATATCAAGTTGCTATCTTCAATGTTGCAAAAGTTATGGCCAACGTTAAAGTTTTCGGACGGACGGACAGACTGACAGTTCAACTGCTATATGCCACGCTACCGGGGGCATAAAAACAACCCAGTAATGAATATAATGCAATTTAATAAATTATCAACCACACATCTGATAAAATGGAACTTAAGGCAGTTTAATCAAAAAATTTGTTAAACATGTTTGATTAATACATGAAAGCTTTTAGATTTTGATCAGCAGCAATTTCACTATTGTTTACGTTTAATTGAAAAAAACTTGTATGATTGTGTGTTTAACTTGAATGAAAATCTATCAATCTATCGACTAGCCAGCTTACAAAACCATCTCATTACATTTGGAGGAGCTAAGTTACTCAATATAATAATTATATCACATTACCTTCAATGAACTGTTCAAGTTCATCTCTGCAGTTTAACACCATGTTGTTTACAAGGGCCGACTGCAAGAGGGGGATGTGGTCCTTGTTGAAGACGTTAGATGGGAGGATGAACCCTGCTGCCTCTCGTTTGTCGTAGATGTTGAAATAAAGGTCTTGCAGCTCACGATGAAGCATGTGTCATCTGAAATTATACATCTTTATTATATGATTCGTTATACCCAAATCTTGAGTCAGATGGACTGCATTTAACTCCATTTCAGCACAAACAAATAAATTTTCATCAAGAATGGACTACGTCAAATTTGTATCCTCAATTTATCAAATTATGTTTAGCTATATTGCTATTACGCATGCAAATAATATTTTCTATTTGGCTAGGGCGTGTGAAGTTGGTTGACTGTGTAACATTGCTAATGTCTTTCATATACATATAACATATTATAAATTTATGTAACTGGTTGTAGTTCAGGATCTGAATTTCCGGTCCGAGAGTATCTGTTTTGGCGGGATCAACTGCTTGCTGAGTTCCCGCCAAATCAGTCACTCGAGGGCAGTGATAAATATTTTTTTCTTGCATACATATTTAACAAGTTGTAAAATGGAATGATTTATGGCTGAAATGGAATTTTTTAAGGTTTGTTTTTATTATGGACGCATATTCTAAGAAGCGTGGTATTATGACGTCATTAAGAGAAAGTGACAAAACGCCGTAACATTAAAGTCAAGAACAATGCACTGATGTAAGTTTAATGCTTTAATTGCATGCGAGTCATCTGACATCCCCCTGTGCCAGACGGGTTTTCCCGGCATGGATGAAAGCAGCGGAAATCACAGTCAGATATTCAAGAATCATAGTTCTTTTCATAAGTCATTAACACATATTATAATATATACCTCTTCAAGTGTTTTCACCATGTCTGGNATGCATGCCAAATATCAAGTTGCTATCTTCAATGTTGCAAAAGTTATGGCCAACATAAAAAATAAAGTTTTTGGACGGACGGACAGACTGACAGTTCAACTGCTATATGCCACCCTACTGGGGGCATAAGAACGACCCAGTAATGAATATAATGCAATTTAATAAATTATCAACCACACATCTGATATAATGGAACCTAAGGCAGTTTAATCAAAATTTTTGTTAAAAATGTTCGATTAATACATGAAAGCTTTTAGATTTTGATCAGCAGCAATTTCACTATTGTTTATGTTTAATTGAAAAAAGCTTGTTTCATTGTGTGTTTAACTTGAATGAAAATCTATCAATCTATCGACTAGCCAGCTTACAAAACCATCTCATAAAATTTGGAGGAGCTAAGTTACTCACTATAATAATTATATCAAATAACCTTCAATGAACTGTTCCAGTTCATCTCTGCAGTCCAACACCATGTTGTTTACAAGGGCCGATTGCAGGAGGGGGATGTGGTCCTTGTTGAAGACGTTAGATGGGAGGATGAACCCTGATGCCTCACGCTCGTCGTAGATGTTGCAATAAAGGTCTTGCAGCTCACGATGAAGCATGTGTCATCTGAAATTATACATCTTTATTATATGATCCGTTTTACCCAAATCTTGAGTCAGATGGACTGCATTTAACTCCATTTCAGCACAAACAAATCAATTTTCATCAAGAATTGACTATGTCAAATTTTTATCCTCAAATTATCAAATTATGTTTAGCAATATTGCTATTACGCATGCAAATAATATTTTCTATTTGGCTAGGGTGTGTGAAGATGGTTGACTGTGTAACATTGCTCATGTCTTTCCTTACATATTATAAATTTCTGTAACTGGTTGTAGTTCAGGATCTGAATTTCCGGTCCGAGAGTATCTGTTTTGGTGGGATCAACTGCTTGCTGAGTTCCCGCCAAAACAGTCACTCAAGGGCAGTGATAGATATGTTTTTCTTGCATACATATTTAACAAGTTGTAAAATGGAATGATTTACGGCTGAAATGGAATTTTTTAAGGTTTGTTTTTATTATGGACGCATATTCTAAGAAGCATGGTATTATGACGTCATTAAGAGAAAGTGACGAAATGCCATAACATTAACGTCAAGAACAATGCACTGATGTAAGTTTAATGCTTTAATTGCATGCGAGTCTTCTGGCATCCCCCTGGGTTTTCCCGGCATGGATGAAAGCAGCGGAAATCTCAGTCAGATATTCAAGAATCATAGTTCTTATCATAAGTCATTTACACATATTATAATACATACCTCTTCAAGTGTTTTCACCATGTCTGGATTGAGGTCATTTGGATTGACACCATTGGTTGGGATGTGGAGAATCTTGTTGACCACACAGTCAGCTAACACTTGCCGACCTGGACCATCTTGAAGAATGGAAAGAGCCACAAGCTGACCAAGGAAGAAGGTGTTCTTCTCACGCTCCACAAAGTTCTTTCGGAATGTGAGGCGCCCGTGAGAACCTGAAACACCAAATACGAATAAAACAAGGCTTGTCACCATAGGATGACATATGCCCCCTTTTTCCACATTTTTCAAAACCTAAACACAAAATCTAAACAAAAAGTGTGACGGAATTTCAGACGGACAGACATACAGACGGACAGTGCGATCACTATATGCCCACCTTTGTTGCCATAAAAATTTGAATACACATAAGGACATGATGTTCTGTGGTTACTCATCATAGTTGTCTATCTAATTAGTTATGAAAGTGTCTCCTTTGGAAGCACAAAATGCATCCTATAAATAAAATAGCAGACCCGGTTTAAAGTGATATTATACACATTTAACAGTATATAGGTGTCTATCGTAACCGTTGTTTATTTTTGGTGTTTTCACTTCATATACACTTATATTTGTTAATGCAGCATCAACATACTAAAACAATATCCCGGAAAGAGAAAAATAATGCATTTGAATATCAACCATATTTTCGTTTTGGCATATTTTTTGGTTAGTTCAAAATCTGGTACACACCGCGAAAACATATGACAATTCTGAAATTATGAATATATTTACCTTCGTGTCTCTGTCAACCACATCTCCGCCATACCTCTTCAAAGATATATGTTATAAATGAGGCGTCAGTAAAGTGACTTTATGAGAAAGACTCAAATCGTATCGCTTTTGTAAATATGCGGCAGTTCTGCTCGGCTAGTTAAGCTTACAGGACTGGGTTAGTCATGTAAAATATTGAATATAATATATATTTTTTTATAAACAACTGGTAGCAAGATAAGTTGCAGATAATTGGTCAGTTACCACATGTAAACTAACTCTTTTGACCTGTTTCTTTTCAGTTCAATTCAACAGTGAAAAATGCGTCTAATATCACTTTAATTGGGTCTGTTTATGTGTGGTAATGGAGAATGCATCACCACTCACGCCCATTAGCACCGGCTTAAGAGGTATTCTAATATAACAATAATGTGTACATTCAATAATCCCAAATGACCAGAAAATACAACTAAATCAACAGGCCATATACAATTTACAGATGTACAATACCAGAGGTCATTTCATAATTTATGTGACACATACTTGAATTTGTCAAGTGAATTTGAGTTCAGTATTTCTTGCATTACACTTTCATGGATTTTTAACCATTAGACAGCTCTCAAACCAAGCTAAGCTCTTGCGTCCGCGAGTGAACAGGATTTGCTATGTTGATATTTTACGGGTTCCTGCTTCATCGAAAGTCCATCCAGACTTACTAAGGAACAAGGTCTATGTCCCCGCCCTACTCCAGTCTATGATGTCCTCTGAAAATAGAAAGCGTAGGTTAAGAAGTGCTAAATTTAAGGGCGACTTGGTAATTGATGGCAGTGCTTCCATAAAGTGGGGCTTAGGCTGAAAGGAGAGGTTAAAATGTACAAGATGCAGATATGTAGGCGAGCATTATAAGCTGTACAATGAGATTCCAAGGGGCAGAAAAGCAGCTCAGATTAATGTAGGGTTCCAAATAGGTGTTGCTAGCACTTCTATTGGGAACACAGGTTTCCGCAGAATTCTAAACACTACAAATATTATCGCTCCATCTCCACTAGCTATGCAAAAAAAAAGCAAATAAGGTCAATACTGTCCTTAAGTCCCTTAATGAGAGAAGAATGTACCAGATAAAAAAGAACTTGGCTGAAAATGCCAAAATAGGTCAAAAAGATCCTTTTTTTGTTAATGTTGAAGGGGACACTTGCTACAATAATCCCATTTATAAGTCTGACGCAACACCGTTTCAAGCCAGAACCACTGCCATGTGCACAATGTGTGAAAATAATACCAAAAACAAGCAAATTGTAGGGGTTCTGGTGGCAAATAAAAACGACTTCATCAATCCTTAGGAATAAAGGTCAACCTGTTCAGTGCCCCAATCATCAGGGGCATTGTTCTGCAAATATTTCAGAGCGGGAACCGATAGGGGGATGAAGGCAAATATGATAAGATGTTTGGAGATCTGATCTCACAGGACATCAACATATCAAATTTCACTGCGATGGGGGCAGAAAGGCATTTGAAGGTGTTCGTAACTCCCAAGGTCACAATATTGGTAACCTAATTTTGAAGCGCATGCTCAACAAAGCATTTTTCTCGAAAAGCATGCTCAAGGGTCATTCAGAGTGTAATATCAGGAGTCAATTCGCTCTCTTGGTCAAAGCTAGGTCAGGTGTATGGCTGAGCTTAAAGCTGCCCACGATGAACACCAGCATCACATCAAAGTTCTAAAGAAGGTCATGGTTAATGTAATCTCAACCATAATTCTATGCTTCAATGGTTACTGCGGTACTAGTTGTGCAAAGTACAGTTATGTCTATGCTGGTACCAATAGGCAAGCTAAGAATTTCATGCCAAACAATGTCGAGAATGAAATGGTTGACAGTGACCAACAAGTCCTTAAAAAATGTGTTCAAATGGTTTTAGGTCCAGCTGCTCTTGACGCTACCAAACTTTTAACCACAACTCAAAAAAGCGAAGCAGCAAACAGATCATACCAAGCTGTAAATCCTTAGTCTGTCATTTTTTCACGCAACTGTGTAGGTCGCAATCACGGTCAGGTTTACAAATTAAACAATGGCTATGCTGACTCTGTCATTGCAAAAACCATGGAACTCAATGCAAATCTAAAGCATGGGTCAAAGGTTATAAAGCAGTTGACTGTCCTGATTTCGACCGTCTCTCAAACCTTAAACATCATAAATATGCTTAGTTGACTGTGTGATTATTATAATAAAGTGTGAATACTACCTGTTCTGGCATTTCTTGGCGAAAAGACCTCTATGAACTGGCCCCCGTGTCAGCCTCAAGCTTCACTTTACCTAAAAAGGCACAAATACTGTATAAAGATATAAATGAAAACAAAATGGAATCATGTACTTTAAGTGTATTTCTGAAAATTAATGGAGGGGATGAAACTTGTGGTATTCATGTAATTACCAAATATGCAGGCAGGCTCAGTTCCATGGCCCATACATTGTCAGAACTGTAAACATGTCCTCGGTTCCATGTTTGTGAAATAGGGGTTCTATCATCTGTTTAAATGTTCAGGCTTAACACACAATCTATTGTTGCATAAGTGACTCACAGAGTCCCTGGCTTTCAGTTTTAACTTCATGTAGCACATAAACGCTACACGGTCAACCAAGTATGCATTTGATTTTTCGTGTGAAGGTAATTTAGCCATGATTCTGCCATAATAGGGTCAGGAACTGTTTGTAATACCACCATTCCATAAAAGACATTCAGAATTAAGGCATTTAATGCACTTATCTGTGACTTTTTTGCCAAGAAGTGCCCAAATGCCCACTTTGTCAGCCATTTTTTTAAACTTACAGACGATAATTTACTTCAACTCAAGGTTAGTTTAGGTCACAATATACTAAAAGATTTCCTTATTAAATTCAATGCAAAAGCAAGAACCGTAACAAAAAATAAAGTCAAACTTTGCGCGTAGAGACCCTCATACCCATACCTTTTCTTAAAGAGCATTCCAAGCCAAATTTATTTGAACAATAAAAAAGATAGGTCATGTTGTATGTAAGAAAGAACTCCACAGGGTCACTGTTTTACAGCCATCTTTTTACCAGCTTCTCTCCATGCAGTGGTTCATGGCCATCTGTCAAAGTCTCATGTAGTCTCCAACCTTGAAGCAAAACAATTTCTAGTAAACAACAATGTTTTGCCTATCACATGCACTCAGAAATATACAAAAATAAAGGCATGGCATGTGCCCATACAGAGAATTGTGTCTTCAAATAAATGCTGTTGACATTTTTAGAGAGTATAGCATTGAACACTGTAAATATTAAGTATACTGTAACCTAAATGCTACACACTGATCCAATTTGCCTATGACAACCAATGGGAAAGACGAAAAAATCTTGTCGGACACGAGGTCCGATAACTTTTAAAATTTGTCGGACCTCGCCAGATTTTATCGGATCTCGTTTTTCTTTACCAAAGAATAGAAAATACCTTTTGTAGAGTTTATTTTTATTATTATGACGTATAATTATGACGTTCACAATGTTTAACAATTCTAAATACAATAAAATAACAACTTAATGAAAACCCGTTCTATGAAGACATTTGGAAAAACTTGATCTAAAGTAAAGGAAGTCAAGATGGCGACGTTTTTTTTTGTCGGACACGAGGTCCGACAATTTGGGAAATATTATCGGACCTCGTCAAATTTTATCGGATTTGTCCGAGGTCCGATGTCTTTCCCATTGGTTGCTGATATATTACAAAACGATCAGGCAGTAACCTGTTTTTCTGTT
>VMBQ01012997.1:0-15816 GCA_007657795.1 Dreissena rostriformis
CAATGCCAGTGATATAAATTGGTCTTTTTCAAACACAGTTGGTCTAGTCTTCCTTTATACTGTTCAGACTCCGTATAAAAGTATATAAAGCATTTTCTGTGCATGCAAATAGTACATTAACTTTCCTTTTTATTTTGTGTTATGTATAGTTGATGAATCCTCCAATCTTTCTGTAAAAATGAAACTGCCAGTAAATGTACACATTATTTACACAAGCACTGATTAATTGTTAACATCTTATTTGGTAACAAGATATTTTACAGTATTTGTTACACACCACTGAATGGTATTGTCAACAATGTAGGTAAAAGCTTTTTGAAAACAGTCTACTCTCGTTATCTCGACATCGCATATCTCAAGTTTCTCGATATGTCGAGGTAAGCTCAATGTCCCAACTTTTTTCCCAACCTTCTTTATCTATATTAATAAACATGGCATATCTCGTGTTTCGTTATCTCGAATAATTCAGTATTTTGACATAAAAATTTGTTCCTAGTCCCGATTTTACATGTATTTACTGTGGTTTATTTAGAGGTGCGAATAACTGTCCCAGTGTCGGCAAAGGTGAGAAAAAAAATCTTTGAAACTTCATCGTCCCGCTTCGCCTGGCTGCTCCCGATACTGTGCGGTAGATAACTGATCCGTTAATTGCATCAATGGCCACACATGTGTTATGTCGTTAGCCATTACAACTTGAGGAAGGCCTGTCACTTTAACTGCAATTAACACACAGCCTGCCGAAATGAACAAAATGTACATGTACAGTTCAGTATTTTTTAACATCAAAGAATCGTAAGAAATGCGCATTGAATCTCATACAATAATTAGAACACCCTTGTGAGTATTATGCCACATGGTGACGTCTTCAGTTAGACCACTTAGCAGGTATTTAGATGTTAAAAACAAGGTAAATTTTCGTCTCATTTGTTCTTGAAAACGCCTAATCGGATATCTCGAGCTCTCGTTATCTCGACATTTTTTCTTGTTCCCGCCGACTTCGAGATAACGAGAGTAGACTGTAGCCGGTAATTTTATAACCAGGATATTGTAGAAGTTCTATTAATTTATCTAATTCATTGAGCAATTTATGACAAGTTTACTTGAGAATGCATTGGTACACTTTCAAAAATGAGTGTCAGTTGCAAAAATATGAAGCTTATCAATCTTATATTGTCTAAATCTGTTTTCACATTTTTATGACACAAAACTGATTCCAAACTTTCATTTCATTTTCAAGACTTAAACTTGTTTACCGGTAAATTTTCATGTAGCCATGCTGTGAGCCTCAGATTATGAGTTTGTTAAAGTGTGGCTCATTATTATGATATTTATGCTTTAAGAAATATATAGACTTTAGCAATTCTTGGGCAACGTTTCGACAAGTTCTAGTTTGTGTTCATCTTTCAATGCACTAACAAGCTATTAAAAGGAAACTAAACATTTAAGTTTAATTTAGAAAGAGCAATTACAGACAATAATTAAGATTTTTTTTTTACTGGTAGCTTAAAATTTAAATAATATATTATTATAAGTCATAGAGTTAAATAATTGTATGAAAGGCTTAAAATAACCTTGTTTGGATTTACCAATAACAAACAGTTTAAAGTTAAACTAGCCCCACACTTTCTGAAAGTGTTTGCTTTCAGATAAAAGATATGGGCAGTTGTAAAAGAACATGCAATTTAATATTTACAGTGCGGGTGTAAGATATTATTTTATGTCCCAGCGATACAAGAATGTATTTAGCTGATATCTGAGTTTGATTTGTGGAGAACATTGAGTATGGTTTATTTGGGCGTAGGTAAATACACAACGTTGACATAGTTTTGTACTAATTCAAGAAAACATCATGAATTTCGGTCTCAGTGCACTGTCCCATATATTGTTTCCACCTTGCTGTTCAGAGTGATTGTGGGTTTGATCCCTTCTACAAGCATTCAAATGATTTTTCTAAAAGAAAAATACAGTTCATAGAATAATCCTGTTTCGTGTTGGAAAACTCATTTGACTAATAATGGCTTAAGATAAATCCATCAAGATCTTAAAATTTTTGGGCAAATATCTGCTATGTATATTTTTTTGAATCTTTAAACAATACTGAATAATATGTTATGAAAAGCAAGATGTTTATCTAACAATAAACACTAAGCTAGAGTTATTAACCCTTTGAGCGCTGGAACCGGATTTTGAAGGCCTTTGCAAACAGTTTGGATCCAGATGAGACGCCACAGAACGTGGCATCTCATCAGGATCCAAACTGTTTGCTATTCTGATAGTATTCTTTGAAAAAAAATCAAAGAAAATACTAATTTTAGAAATTTAGCAGACAACATTTTAGCAGACGACAAATTTCCCAGCATGCAAAGGGTTAATGAGCAGGAATGTTAGCATTTTATCAGCAGATATTTTCAATTTGAGTGCTCCGAATTTCAAGTAGGCGAGCATTTGTATCTTGGTTTTGAATCTGTTCAGTCGATTTAAGTGGATTTTGATGCACACATTAGTACTTATGCTATCTAAATATATCAGAACTTTGTCAGACCATTTCCTAGAGATGATATGACCGTTACATGTATTAACAATTATAACAATTAATGTTTCATGATATCGATGTACATAAGTATGTTACAGACCAGTTTGAATCCCCATCTTTGGTGGTCGTGACATGAACAGGATGTAAAATCCCCCACAGTCCATTTAAAAGGCTCACGTTAACATATTGAGTTTGGAGCGCAAAACTGGTTCAACATCTCATAATTTCTAAACAAGATACCACACTTTGACACTTATTGAATAGCTGTGGGTGCATCAGATAGTACAGTGTCGAATGATTCTATTTGATGATAGCTGGTGCATGATCTTTACTATTCTTTAGTCATGTTGAAGCTTGTTTTGAGCGTTCACTGTGTGAAACTGTATTTTCAAGTCCACTCAAATTAAGCGGTCAGTAAACCTAATCAAGGCAGTTGACCTTCTCATTCATTTCCTGGGCAAGTTTAGCTACTCTAAGTGGTCAACGAGTACATAGTGCACATAGTTATATCAGTTACTGAAAAAGCCCTACTCGAATAAGAGGTAGGGAAGACTGGCCCTTGAAAAGATTTAATTACCAATCCTTGACTGGGCCCCATATTCAATGATCATTACTGAAAAAGACACAAACTTGTGCATTCACAACTATTGTGTTAGACACCAATGACGCCTATATTATTAATAAATTACAAATTCATTGTGTATATGTTCATGTTGGTGAGAAGCAAGTTAAGATTAAAATTCACATCATTCTTTGAACTGAAATGGTTTGAGAAAGTTCTTTTTATGCCATCAGCATTTATAGATTCTTGGAGGCATATATAGTAATTGGCCTGTTAGTTTGTTCATTCATTTGTTCGTCCCTACATACCAGTCAAACCCAAAATGACACATGTGTTTTGTATAATATCATTACTGCTTCCCACAAAGCTTTGATACTAGAATGGATCATTTCATTGAACACTATCAACACATCAACATCACAAGACCTCGTTTTGACCTTGACAATGACCTACTTTTGGACTTGTTCGGACAGTCCAATTTTTTGGCTGACCCAGAGTTAAACATTTCGTCTAACATCAAAACTGCTTAGTACAACGCTTTGATACTGTCAAGGATGTTATCTATGAACACTCTCAACACACCATCACCAAACCACAGTATGACCTTTACAATGACCTACTTTTGGACTTTATAAAATGGGCAAATTAATCAACACAGAAAAGCTTCCACTGGGGGGCATCTTGTTTATTGGAGCAGCATTTTGTTTTGGCTGATTTTATTTATAACTGTAATTGGATGGGTCTTACGTCTAAATGATATACAATCTGCCAATAAACATTTTGGGTGATTTTGTTGCATGGGTTAAAAAACACTAAGAATACTGCAGGCTACAAATGCGAGGATTCATAATTTCTTAAACAATTAATTTCCAGAACATTTCCGTTTCAGGTGTAGTTTTGAAAACTTTGATACAGTTATGTTGTGTAGTTGTATTTATGTGATCTGTAACAATCACTTTGGACTTTTATAATTTTTGTATCAGTATACGCTTATAATCTTCCTTTTAACTTGTGCATGTACATGATTAAAGTTTTAGTTCAATTGAAGCAGTTTTTTAAAACGCAAAAAGTCTCATGTTTTAAGTATGTTGATTGTTGACTGATCACAATCAGACATCCTCAATTCAACCACTCCTACATAAATTCATCTATGTTTAACAATACAACCACTCCTAAATTGATATGTTACAAACATTAACTGAATATAGTACATGACATATCAGCACATCCCGTATGGTCATCTGATAAATGAAGGCTTGACTTTCTTAATGTATTGTCATTTCAATCTTACTGATAAAAACATTTTCAAGTCATTGTTTGTAAAAAGTTGTTTTTTATTTTAGCTAACCTGAGCACAACATTGTAATGGTGGGCTTTTGTGAGCCGTTTGTCGGTGGTCCATCACCGGCATTTATATTTGTGAACGCTTTGGAAGCTACATTAAGTGACCAATCTTCATTAAACTTAATCAAAACATTTGTTCCAATTATATTTCAGCCAAGTTGGAACCTATGTCATGTGGGGTCAAAAACTAGGTCACTAGGTCAGGTTAAAAAAAGCCAGTTGGCACTCGAGAAGTCACATTTTTTCAACATGAAACTTACTCATGACATTTTTTCTAATGATATCTTAACTTATTTAGCATTCGTATTTCGTATTTCTAATAATGTTTCAGCCGAGTTATTACAGCACACAAACTTCTCAGAATAGTTCAGGTCCTTTTGGTCTCAGGTGAGCAACGTAGGACCTTTTGTCCGCTTGTATGGAGATGGAATTTAAACAGACGTATAAATAATTGTGTAAGATTTTAAACAACTGGAAATGTACGCCAGTTCAAAACTATAAATTAAACCGTTTTATGACGTCAAAATGTAAAGGTGATGCACATATTGGTGTGCCCCTAAATGTTGTATCATAAAAATTAAGGTTAAATAAACATCCAAAAATATTATAATTAATCCTTTAAAGGGACTGTAAACCACGAATGACGAAAAAAGAAAAGTTCTAAAAAACCATATTTTTTTACAATTATTAGTTTATATTGATTAAAATATCACGACTGGTATATAACATTTCTTGATTTTTTTTTTTTTTTTAATTTTTACTTTATTTTTGTATTTATTTATTTTTACTGGGTATGCATACCAGGTAACTACCAGTTAACTATAAATAACGCAAGTAGATTGATCATCATCGTCACGTGGTAAACCCAGGAATGCAAATTGTGCATGCGTAGTGAATTGTATATATTTTATATATAAAATGATCAATCTCCTTGTGTTATTTATAGTGTGTATATCGTTTTGTCACCTATTTTCGCGATGTACTTTCGTTTTCACATCGCAAAATTTTATTACCGAATATACTGAAAATATGACTTTTTTTCAAGTAATGTAATATACCAGTTGTAATATTTTAATTAATATAAACTAATAATTGTAAAAAAAAAATGGTATTTTAATACTTTTCTTTTTTCATCATTCCTGGTTTACAGTCCCTTTAAGAGCAAGAAGGGTTTTTCAGCCTTATTATTACATATGCTGCTATGCCGACCATCTGGCTTTCATGGGACACACTATCTACAAGTATTTAAGTTATGAGCTAATGGACCCACATTGATTTTTCGGATTAGGATAGATTGTCGATCACAAACAGATGTCAATGTTTCAGCATTTTCTTTTGGTCAATTTTGAGCTGAAATTCGGCCCCAGTCCCAATAACAAAAAGTGTGTATTTTTGCCCCATAAAAGGTTCCAAATTTTTCAAATTTTATTTTATTAATTGTAACATTTTGTTCATCTCCATATCCAGCTCTACAAGTTAAACCTTAGAAAGTCAGCTGTCAAAAACATTTTTATTTTCAATTTTATAGAATTTTTAAGCAAAACAAACACCAAAAACAAATTTTTCCAATTTCAGTGAATCCAAAGGGCTCAAGCCCAGTTCCCAAAATTGGGAAAAAACAAACACTGCATTGATATCATTATATACTGGTACATCCTGTTTCTATTTCCTTATCTGCATTCAAGGTCCGTTCTACAACTTGTGTGGGGATTGGTCATGAAATTGTTTGTATGGTCATTTTCCCACTTCCTAGAATTCAAGAAGTACAGTTGTCATTTACTGGTGAAAGTACTGGTTAAGAGCCAACAATAAGTTTAAAGCTTAAATGTAGGCGATGACAATAATGCATGTAAGACAGCGGAAGATCAAAGCCAACATAGTTTTCAAGGTCTGGTTATTGTGTTAGGGAGTGAAAGTGTCCAACGGAGTAAATGTGTCTAGGATGAGGAGGAAGTGAAGGAAAGGAAAGTCATTGTTCTTGTATCAGAAATAATTATGTGAGAATGCACACAATTCATCATAGTGGTTACCTCCCCTAATCAGTACCAGCAGACATACAATTCACAGCAAACTTCTCGCAGTGGTTACCTCCCCTATCAGTACCAGCAGACATACCATTCACAGCAAACTTCTTGCAAAGGTTACCTCCCCTATCTGTACCAGCAGATATTCAATTCACAGCAAACTTCTTGCAGTGGTTACCTCCCCTATCAGTACCAGCAGACATACAATGCATAGCAAACCTAAAACAGTGGTTCCCCCCATATCTGTTCAAGCAGACATAGTATTACATTTCACTGAAAACTTCTCACACTGGTTACCTCCCCTATCAGTACCAGCAGACATACAATGCACAGCAAACTCCTCACAGTGGTTTCCTCCCCTATCAGTACCAGCAGTCATACAATTCACAGCAAACTTCTCGCTGTGGTTACCTCCCCTATCAGTACCAGCAGACATACATGGCACAGCAAACTTCTCACAGTGGTTACCTCCCCTATCAGTACCAGCAGACATACAATGCACAGCAAACTTCTCAGTCGTTACCTCCCCTATCAGTACCAGCAGACATACAATGCACAGCAAACTGCTCACAGTTGTTACCTCCCCTATCTAGCAGACATACCAGTCACAGCAAACTTCTCGCAGTGGTTACCTCCCCTATCAGTACCAGCAGACATACAGTGCACAGCAAACTTCTCACAGTGGCTACCTCCCCTATCTGTACCAGCAGACTTACAATGCACAGCAAACTTCTCACAGTGGTTACCTCCCCTATCTGTACCAGCAGACATACCAGTCACAGCAAACTTCTCCCAGTAGTTACCTCCCCTATCTGTACCAGCAGACATACAGTGCACAGCAAACTGCTCACAGTAGTTACCTCCCCTATCTGTACCAGCTGACATACAATGCATAGCAAAGTGCTCACTGTAGTTACCTCCCCTATCTGTACCAGCAGACATACAGTGCACAGCAAACTGCTCACAGTTGTTACCTCCCCTTTCTGTACCAGCTGACATACAGTGCATAGCAAACTG
The DNA here is from genome assembly GCA_007657795.1 of Dreissena rostriformis. Classification (NCBI taxonomy): domain Eukaryota; kingdom Metazoa; phylum Mollusca; class Bivalvia; order Myida; family Dreissenidae; genus Dreissena; species Dreissena rostriformis. The sequence continues at coordinate 7,481 of VMBQ01012997.1, forward strand.
CTTACAGTAGTTACCTCCCCTATCTGTACCAGCAGACATACCGTGCACAGCAAACTGCTCACAGTAGTTACCTCCCCTATCTGTACCAGCAGACTTACAATGCACAGATAACTTCTCACATTGGTTACCTCCCCTTTCAGTACCAGAAGACATACAGTGCACAGCAAACTTCTCACAGTAGTTACCTCCCCTATCTGTACCAGCAGACATAAAATGCACAGCAAACTTCTCATAGTAGTTACCTCCCCTATCTGTACCAGCAGACATACAATGCACAGCCAACATCTCACAGTGGTTACCTCCCCTATCAGTACCAGCAGACATACAATGCACAGCAAACTGCTCACAGTAGTTACCTCCCCTATCTGTACCAGCAGACATACAGTGCACAGCAAACTTCTCACAGTCGATACCTCCCCTATCTGTACCAGCAGACATACAATGCACAGCAAACTTCTCATAGTGGTTACCTCCCCTATCTGTACCAGCAGACATACAGTGCACAGTAAACTGCTCACAGTAGTTACCTCCCCTATCAGTACCAGCAGACATACAATGCACAGCAAACATTTCACAGTAGTTACCTCCCCTATCAGTACCAGCAGACATACAATGCACAGCAAACTTCTCACAGTTGTTACCTCCCCTATCTGTACCAGCAGACATACAGTGCACAGCAAACTTCTCGCCATTGTTACTTCCACTATCTGTACCAGCAGACATACAGTGCACAGCAAACTTCTCACAGTTGTTACATCCCCTATCTGTACCAGCAGACATACAGTGCACAGCAAACATCTCACAGTAGTTACCTCCCCTATCAGTTCCAGCAGACATACAGTGCACAGCAAACTTCTAACAGTTGTTACCTCCCCTATCTGTACCAGCAGACATACCGTGCACAGCAAACTTCTCACAGTTGTTACCTCCCCTATCTGTACCAGCAGACATACAGTGCACAGCAAACTGCTCACAGTAGTTACCTCCCCTATCTGTACCAGCAGACAAACAGTGCACAGCTTAATTCTCATAGTGGTTACCTCCCTCTTGACCAGTTCTAAACAGAATTTTGGAATGTGGCTTAGAACCAAATGAAAATTCTGTTTTCTCTCCTAATAAGAATTTCAGCCTTAAATGTCAGTCATGATAATTTGATTTATACCTGTTTTCAAACCAAAATAATTGAATAAATATGACAGTTTTTGCCATAATTTTACTGAGATATGTTTTTTGACAAGTTACAGCACTTACACTCGAAAATGCATTCTAATGTTTGCCTAGTGCATTATGTGTAACAATTAATCATGTAAATAAAGTATTTTATTTTTGTGTGTCATCATGGAGTGTGTTAAAACATTGTATTGCCCTAATTAATTGTGGTAACGTGCAACTCATAAATTGTGCATGCATAGGGAATGTTTACTTTCTCATTTTGTCATTTAAATATTGCTAAGGAAAAATAATAGAAATATTGATCTAGTTAAAGGGGCCGTCCACAGATTTTGGCATGTATTGAAGCTTGTCATTAAATGCATTAATGCTTTATATTGATAAATTTAAACATTTGAACTAAAAATCTCCGGTAAAAAAAACAAGAATACAATTTAAAAAAAAAAGGAAAAAAGTAACCCTCAACAGGGCTCGAACCACTGACCCCTGGATTCCTGGAGTAAAAAGCTACCTGCCTAGACCACTCGACCATCCACGCTCATGTTGTAGAGGATGTATTTTTTAGCTATATAAGCAATCCTCGTAGTTTCCCAAAATATCGTTTCGCGTCGATACAACGCTTTATCTGTTCGAAGGGCCGTTTAAGTGGCATGTTTTCTTTATTTTGTTAAATAATCACCAGAGTATCACAGTAGGCACCCTACCTTGCAAATAAATTGAAAAAATTGAAACCTTAATGAATGATTTCAGAAAAAAATGGTAACATAATTCTCAAATGCTTTATATAGACTTCAAACCTTAATGTTAAGTATGCAAGAACATAAAAACCGTGCATTCTAATCTCTTCCTGATAGAAAATCCATTCTAAATGAAGATTAAACTATTTTGACTGGTGAAAAAGATCTATAGATAATAGCTTGCACTAAAGCTAAAATTAGTATGTATTTATCAAGTTAAGAAGGTACATAGAAATTTCAAACATTTATTTGTTATTAAGTGGCAGTTGTTAAAAGATTTTTGGTATTATTTTAGAAGCATGCAATTTGCCTCCATGAATTTTGTGCAGTGATTTACACACTAAAAAATAAGGACAAAGGACCGATTCTAAGCCCCTAAAAAACCTCATTCTCCAGATCTAGGTTTCATTTTTGAACCCTTGACAAAAAACCCAAAAATTGTTTATGTGATATTTGCCATATTTGATTTGTATCTTGTTATTTTTATGGCTGTCAGTTTACTAATTTTGAAAGTGGCACACTTAAGTTAAACCTTATTTAAACACAAGGCGCAACAAATGGTATTCATGTCAGGAGGCACATGAAATTTATTGGGGTCAATTATGGCAGTTGTATGTCATGGTCTTGAGTTTGTTTGCACTCTGAAGCTGGCTTCACAATTTGTTGATAATAAATGTCCTATTTTCTGATCCTGAAAAATTGGATTGGTTAATAGCTTTCATGTCAGTTGATAAGCTAAAAACAAAATCTTTTATCAACATATCTAACAGCCTTATCATTTGTGAACATACATGTAGATTTCATGTTCTTGAATGTCCACACATTTTGCAGTCTTTGTCTTTTGCAAGATGACATGGTCATGATCCTGTTTTGATGCATAATTGTCCCCTACCGGTTTCACCGGAGGGGACTTATGGTTTGCACTCTGTCTGTCAGTCTGTCTGTCAGTCACACTTTTCTGAATCCTGCAATAACTTAAAAAGTTCTTCATATTTTTTTCATGAAACTTAAAACATAGATAGATGGCAATATGGACATCATGCAAGTCATTTTATTTTGTTCCTACGTCAAAAATTCTGGTTAATATGGCAACAAATATAATTATTTTATATTATTTTTTTAATTTCTGACAATGGTGGAGCCGGTAGGGGACATAATTGCTTGGCAATAGTCTTGTTTTAACTTGGTTTTAAGGAAGTAGAAAATCCTGATCATTTGATAGGGGTATGATAGACAGACGGGCATTCGGGCATGCAGGTAGGTGGCGTCAAACAGGTGGTTTCTGGTCAGTTACTTAAGTTCGCATTGACCAATCGTGATGAAACTTTTGATATCTTAAGCTTGCATAGAGACCTAGTTAATGATTGTTTTTGGGGCGCGTCTGGTCTAGGTCAAGGTCACTGTTACTAGAAATAGAAAAACAAAGTCCTCTCGAAAGTAGTCACCTGACTGTAGGCAGCCACCTGCCTATAGCAGCCACTTTGACCATTCCCTTGACTGGGTGCTATACACAGGTTGGACTATAAACACAAACTTACAATCATATAGACTTGAACTGTTTCTCTACCCATATCTAAATACTTTTTGTTGTTTTGGAGCTTAATTCTATGTTAACATGTGTAGGCCATTGTCTTTGGATTTCTTATTTACCAGTCAATCAAGATTTTAATAGACCAATTAAGGATTTGTATTTCATTGGTACATATACATGTAGTAACACTGCATATTCCAATAAATTGACTGCAATTCCTATGACAAACAGCCTTAGTAAAACAGGAATCGGCAATGACCTATAAATATGTCATGATAAAAAACAACAGTAGAGTAAATATTATGACCATATTGTCCTTCTAAATGACTGGCCCGCTTCGATAAATCAATGAATTGTGTACATGTACGTCTGAGGATGGGCACTTGAGAAGGACAGATTTCACTTCCTTTCCACTCAAGCTGGTGCTGAGGATACAAAGATGCAATCTTAGTTGGTTTTTCAAGATATCAAGCTGAGAAAGAAACAATCTTATTAATTTTGATGAGCATGCTAGAGAATGTGGTTTATTTTGCGCCTTATTTATTTAAGAAAAACTCACAGATTTGCAAATTGTTAATTGAGACAACTAGTTGTCATGGTTAAGAATAATACAGTACAAATGGTACACACAGTGTGATGACTGATAATATTTGTTGTACAATTTTGATTTGTCATGAATGGAGAATATAAAAAAAAAAGTCCTGATACTAAAAAAATTATGAAAAATATTTCATAAATACTGGCAGAGATGTTTTTATTGCATTGGTTTAAAAAAATAGGATGCAGTAAATAAGAAAAGTAGATTGCTCAATTCATGAGTATGCTCCCATCCATTTGGAGGTTGCTGATATGATTCCTAGATGTGATGTTGCTTTTGTTAAACATGTTTTAATTAACCAAGTACAAAGGGTTATTTATTCTTTAGGTAGTATGGTGCATCTTGTTTTCATCCAATCATTATTTAAAAGAAATGTATTACAAGATGTTATATGTATCACAAGCCGTTGTTTATTATGCCGCCCTGCGAAGAAGAGGGGGTATATTGTTTTGCACATGTCGGTCCGTCCCTCGGTCTGTCGATCCGTCGGTCAGTCCGTCCACCACATGGTTTCAGGATGATAACTCAAGAAGGCTTAGGCCTGAGAACACGAAAGTTCATAGGTACATTGATCATGACTGGCAGATGACCCCTATTGATTTTCAGGTCACTAGGTCAAAGGTCAGGGTCACAGTGACCTAGCGCATTTTGGGGGCATGCGTGTTTTACAAACAGCCCTTGTTTAAAAATAATGTTTAATTTATTGTTGTTTATCAGCCAATCAACGACCTTTAATTACTAAGTGATGCTGTCATTACTAAATGAATGTGCTTTCTGAAAAAAGAGTAGAGTGCAAAATTGTGAAAATTGTCCCTCAAACTAATTTCACTAAAGCTAAAGCACATTGTAACCTATAGCATGAATATTGAAAAACATACACACAAATTATTTCAATTTATATATTAGATTATATAAGATAACATATTAAATAGTTTCAGGTTGCTGTGTATTAGCTACAATTAAAATATATATTATATGCTAAATTGCCTACAAAGTAATTGTATTTAAAGATATGTATTAAAAATATCAAGATTCAATAGACAAAGCAAAACTTTTCCATGCGTTTGTTGTTGCTAGGTTGTTAAGTTTTGAAAAGTACTGTAAATCATAATTAACATTTGTTCCTGACGAATACTTGCGACATGGCTATAACTGGTTTGTATTGGCTATAACTGGTTTGTATTGACTATAACTGTAATTCAATGTCATAAAAGGTAGTTATTGCCAATTTTTTTTGAAAAACAAAAACGGAATAAAAGTAAATATGTTAAGTCTGTGGTTATTTTATTTCAGTGCTCAATTTCGAAAACCTCTTCAACATCTACAACCAAACAGGCAGAAACCAAAACAGATGCTGTTACAACCACACCAACACCACAATCATCAACAACAGCAGCATCAACAACAGCAGCATCAACTGTAGCATCATCCACAACATCAGCACAAACAACAACAACAACAGCAACAACAACAGCAACAACAACAGCACCAACAACAGCAGCAACCACAACACCACTGCCAGGTAAGGTTATAGTCTCATTCATCAATCAGTAATGGCACAGTCTAGTGTAACAACACTATAAGAGATGCTGGTTGCATCAATAAGGCTCTTATGCACCTACCCTCTTTGGGTTTAATATAACTTTGTAAAAATACTGGCAAATGTTTTCATACATTTAATCTATCAAGATAAAATTTATCAGGAATGCTACTTCATTTATGATAATTATAATAATTTAAAAATAACAATAATATTAAATATATATTAATATTATAATTATGCAACACTATAAAGCTGAAGTGCCATTTGATATTAAATATTCTTCTGCTTTATTTTTTGCTTACGATATTGTTCATACACTTTTGATTTTTATTAGGATCTTTACTTACTGATTCTGCATAGTCTTATAATAAAGCTAGTTATATCATGCGGTTCAGGTAGCATTATTACGGGTCATATAATGCTCGGTGAGCACGCCTCTTAAAATTGAGTTAGTTAGCATGATGCTCCTCCGTGTGTTGTATAATACTTCATTTTTTTCTTGCCTTTTTCATTTTCAGATTTAAACCCGATCAACCTTATGATAAGTAATGTGACAGAGACTGCCTTGTCTATATCCTGGAATTTTAAAACTGATTTGAAAACCATCATTGAATGGATAACTGTAACAGCTAAAATACAGAACCAATCCAGCGGTTCTAATTCCACGACTTGTAGAGTTGATACTGGCAATGTTACTGCTCAGTGTTTGGGTCTGATACCTGGCTGCCATTACGAAGTGACGGTTGAAGTTGGAGGTGGTAGATTGAATGGGTTGAACAGCGCGACAAATAATATGAGTAAATGTTGTTACACAGTATTTCCAGTCTGCATTGTTTTTATCCCCGCCAGAGGTGGAGGGATATTGTTTTGGCATTGTCCATCCTTCCGTCGGGAACACTTTTGTGTCTGGAGCCATAACTCGGAAGTGCTTGGGCAGATTTCATTGAAACTTAGTATGAGTGTATATATGGATTAGAGAATGATGCACGTAAAACGTCATTGCAATCCAATTGCAAATAACAGAGTTATGGTCCTTTTTGACTTGACAATTGGCACATATTGTGTCTGGAGCCACATCTTATATATGGTAAAGACAATGAGGCACATCAAATTGCAATTCGCCAAACCATTGGTCAAGAATAGAGTTATGGTCCTTTTTTATTTAAATTCCTTTTATTTCATTCATTTGTTTCTTGCCACATGATTTGTAAAAAAGTTTTGTATTGTGGCAAGAAAAAATCAGATCATTAATTTTGTTCTCTGTATGTTTGATTCTTTGTTACATTAAGTTCTTTATACACATCAATTTATGAAAGTCTTATGCTCCAACATAAATCTGTTGGTTTGTGGCTTAGTAAATGCATTTTTGAAAGATGTGAAAACAGTGAGTGCCCTTTTTGAATTGATTGTAAAGGTTATTCTTCAATCGAATTGCAAATCTACAACAAGTTGTAATAACAGAATTTAGTTCTTGTATTTTCTTGAACTTCACAGGGTAATTCAAAGTAACCGTGTGCTACACATCTACACAGTAATCACTTCACATTTTCAGTGCTTTACTTTAAAGTATGTTATTTATCAAAAAAATAATGTCAATTTTTGGTATTCAATCCTATCTCTATTCGGGATAATGTTAATTATTTCCCCTTGTCATTATACTTTTAAACAGTTTTATAACATGCTGTATGCTGATTTGTCATTACCTAGTCATTTTATTTCTCAAATATGATTTCAGTACCAGAAAGGCCAGGGGGACTTGTTGGGAAAGATGCTTTAGCGGCCCCTAGCGTTACCTTGACATGGATTGAAAGTGATGGATGTGTAAGCAGCTATTCAGTCATGGTAATAAAAAACACTGAAACCATCTTCAATGGAACTACACCAATTAGTACGCTAAAAATAAACGTACCCAACCTTCAACATGGCGTGAATTACTCTGTTGCGATAGTTGCAACAAATGGCGATCGAAACAGTGCTGTGAGATCGGATTGGTTCCGCACACTCTCTTCAAGTGAGTTGTTTTAATTGTTTCTTATTATACCCCCATTACCAATTGGTAATGGGGGCTATATAGGAGTCACTTTGTCGGTCAGTCTGTCTGTCTGTCTGTCTGTCAGTCTGTTCCGATAATTATCCGATCTTCACCAAACTTGGTCAGAAGTTGTATCTGGATGATGTCTAGGTCAAGTTTGAATATGGGTCATGCAGGGTCAAAAACAAGGTCGGGGGTCACTTAGTGCGTTTTAAACCAAAAGTTTGTCCGGGCCATTACTATTTCATTTATCGTTAGATTTTAAAATGATTTGGTTCATTTGTTCACCATCATTGGATGGTGTGTCGCGCGAAAGAATTACGTTGATATCTCCAAGGTCAAGGTCACACTTTTGAGTTCAAAGGTCAAATGCTTGTTCGGGCCATAACTATGTCGTTCATTGTACGATTTTAAAATCATTTGGCACATTTGTTCACCATCATTGGTCGGTGTGTCGTGTGAAAGAATTTCGTGGATATCTCCAAGGTCAAGGTCACACTTTGAGTTCAAAGGTCAAAAATGGCCATAAATGAGCTTGTCCGGGCCATAACTATGTCGTTCATCAAGGGATTTTGAAATCATTTGGCACATATGTTCACCATCATTGGACGGTGTGTCGCGCGAAAGAATTACGTCAATATCTCCAAGGTCAAGGTCACACTTTGAGGTCAAAGGTAAAAAATGGCCATAAATGAGCTTGTCCGGGCCATAACTATGTCGTTCAT
>VMBQ01012998.1:0-18593 GCA_007657795.1 Dreissena rostriformis
AAAATAAATCGTTTTTGTTATTTTAATTGCTTTTATTTGAATGTTGAAAAAACTAGTTGTATCCCTTGTTAGTAAATATAGTATATATTAAAAAAAATCGATACTTTTCCCTGTGTGTCACTGACGAAACTCGGAAAACTTATTGATTTCATAGTAAGTTTGTTTAAATGTTACTCGAATATATTTTCATAATTAACAAAAACTACTTAGAAATAATCTGATTAAAATATACTTACTTTTACACAGATTAAGACAATAAACAAATCAAAACACAAATATTTTCGAGATCTTTTACGCAACGTTCGCCATTTTGAAAGTAACTATGACGTCATGTATTATTGTTTACACTTTCGCTTTGTACTTTTTAACTGCCAACGTTTTTCACATTCAAAGGTGTACATTTATCAGCAATTGTAAGCATAGTATTACATGTTATATTGAAATGAACAAAAAATAAATAAAAATAAAATAAAAATAATAATCGATTTAAATGGCTGCATGTCACTACAATTGCTATGATCCCTGATGTATAGACTTGTTACCTTCTTTCTTTTTCTTCCAATACGCAGTCCCTCTTAAAAAGAAGATTTTGTACCGGCGCCTATTATAAAACTGTACAAAGGTTCTCAGTTGTGCGTTCATTTGAAATTATTTATATGCTATGTGTCTACAGGTGGATAAGGGAGACAATGACATACACAGGAGTAAGGGTTTTGAATACTTCTGCTGTGGCTGCCTCATGTACACGGGGAGGTAGTGAATTCCGTTGGATAACTGTTCACGGGTAGAATGAGAATTTATAACAGTCTTTTGAGGTTTGTATGTGTCTATAGCAATGGCTACTGCTGAGTCTGTATAGGTGTCGACAGGAACAAGAAGGTTATCAGGAGGAGTGATGGCAACTACATGGTGTATAATTTTATATAACATGATAAGACGGAATTTCGTTCTGCGTATTTCAAGTGTGGGTGTTTAGCATATTAGTTACTGAGCGTGTGTTGTGATATCTGTTTGTTACGAATCTGGCTGCACGTCTTTGTACTGTTTTTAGTTGATTTATTTGAGCTTTCGTAAATGGGTCCCAGACAGTAGAGGAGTGTTCTAATTTAGGCCTGACTATTGCTTTGTAAGCATGATCTTTCACTTTTGGTGAGTTAATTTTGATGTTGTGGCGAATAAATCCTATTGCTGGTTTGCATTTTTGTGTGATTGAATTGATATGTTTATCCCAGTGTCGCGTTGATTGTCCCAAACCGGGTGTGTGAATTACAGTCCTTAATAACTAACGTGCTGTTATTATATACAATAGTCTTTGTACGATTCAAAAGTCGTGAATTGTCGTAGTGTTTACGATCGCTTGTTGTTACCTAATGAGAACATACAATACCAACATTTAAAATGAGTTGTGACGTGCTGGAGCTGCCAGAAAGATATTGAATTATCTATTGGACACTACCAGCATTTATTTCCCTTATGGTTTTTTTCCAGCCTTGTACGTTGTTGTTCGACGTTACATAGCAGTTATCTATAACAACCGCTTAACTTGATGAGGCTGATGCGATCGGGACAACTAACTTTATTTCGGTGGTAACGGAAGGGAACGTCGTCCACTAGACATTCCTCTGTGCGGATGGACTCTCCGTATTACTGCATAATATAAAGGAAAAACATGCAAAAGTGAATGGCAATATTGATTATAGCAACACTAATTCAATTGTGTTCACATAAACATTAAAATAATTTGATTTTTCTATCTAGAATTATTATGATTTTCTTTAGATAGGACATTGCAAAGAATAAACTGTTGGTTACACATTTTTTTCCAAAAACGATTCGTTATACATAAGTTGATTTGCACGAGTGAGGATACAAGTCATGGGTTTATACTTTAAAATGAGCATGGGTTCAATGACGTAACGCCGAATCTCTTTAAATATGCGAATTTTCAGGGGTTAAGGGATTGATTGATTTTACAGAAACTTAGGGCGCACACCAATAATATGGCTTTATAATGCTATATACATGTATTATACGTTCACTTAAAGCCTCTATAACGCTCAAAATCAACGAAAATTTCGTAAAATATTTCGTAAAATAAAGTTAACACATAAACAATCAGTGTTTCTTATAGCAATAGCCAAAATTTCAACGCTAGATGTGGTCTGGTAACTTATATTTAACAAGATGTAAAATGTTGTTTTTTATTTAGGCATCAAACCGCATCTGACGCTTAGAGCCCTACTTACTCCCATATATTTCATCACCGACAACATGAACCGAGGCCTTGCCATTTACAATATACATGTATACCATTACCCTATCGGAGAAAGCCGTATTTAAATATATTACCTTCTTCCTATTAAATAACACAATTTGAATCACTTGTGGAAATACGTTTACATATTATTGGCGAAGTTTACAAGTTAACTGGAATCCTTAGACAAAAAGGCAAATGATGCCCTCAATAGGGAAACACGGAACTAAAGCCCAAAGTAAGTTATTCTTGAGAACAAATGATACAATTTTAAGCCATTTTTCAGGAGAAGTTTAAGCGCAATTCAGGCCTTATGAAGATAGCTTAAGCTGCTATTACTCAAATGACGTTGATCACACCCATACAGTACGCAACCAAGTCCTCAAAAAGCATTTAACAGCATAGACAAATGTGCAACATTTAATTAAAACTAGACAAAAGGGGTAAAAAATACCGTGCACTTTCAAGTGATAAAGGATTTGTTGTGACATTCATTAACTCTTTAACAAATATGCAGCTTGGAAATTGTTCACCTGGATTCATGATCATCTGATTGCAACATATGTATTGTCATCGAATCCGACTCAGATAGACCCACAATATAAACAGAGAGTGATGCCTGGATGATTGAAAGTAATCATCGTGGTTCATATGTCAACCCGGTCGACATATTATTATTTTGAAATTAGCAACAAATAACATTTCATTGTGCACAAAAATAATTTTTATGTGTAATTTCGGGTTAAACAACACATTCATTGATAATGATATAACTAAACTGTACACACGATCAACATACTTACATAATTACATAGTAGATTCTGGTAGAAAGATTTACTCCTGTGACACCAGATTTTCGTTTTCGTCAACATAATGGATGTTCAGCCCTTTAACGACTGTGGACTTGTAATTGTGCTTGATCTCTTGATCATTCCAGAATCGGTCAAATCTACTTTCAAAAGCTCTTACTGATTGCGCATTAACTACGCTAGGTGGAAAACTTTTCCAAATGTCAACTTTTCTGAAACTAAATGAGTGCTTTTTGATATTTTATCGTGCCCTTTTCTTAAATTTGTCCATGTCCTCTTGTTCTGTCTGATGTTATATCTGACACTTCTTTTGCTGCAAAGTTCTTCTGTGTTATAATCGTATTTATCGTTCAGAATCTTGAATTTTTCAATCATATCGACAAGTATGCGTCTGTAGGTTTATGTTGGCAATCTTTGAGTTTTCAATCTTTCCTCGTTCGGCATGTCTTTCAATCCTGGCACAAGCTTCGTAGCACGTTTTTGCAAATGTTCAAGCATATCGATATGTTTTCGTTTATATGGTGCCCATACTTGATTCGCATATTCAATGTTAGGCCTGACTATACTTTAATATAACGTTACAAAAGTGTAAATGTCAATGTGTTCAAAAGACCTACGTATAACGCCCAGCACTGAATTTGCTTTATTGACTTTTTTCTAAAATATGCTCTTCAAAGTTCAGCTTGTCGCATATGATAACTCCAAAGTCCTTCTCGGATTTCGATTTCTCCATTGGTTCAAATTCTTCAGCTAAAGTATAGTCATATTTTACACTTTCTTTTTTGTTCCCTATTGTCATCATTTTACACTTTTGTGGATGGAACATAAGAAGACATTTTTGTGACCAGTTGTACATGCAATGTATATCTTCTTGAAGTTTTTGACAGACCCTTGTATCTTGTATCTCTCTACAAAATTTCGTATCATTAGCATATAAAAAGATCTCACTTTGATTTTTCAGACAATCTGGTAGGTCGTTGATGTATAGAACGAATAAAATTGGCCCGAGCACGGATCCCTGAGGGATTCCACTTGTAACATCCTTTGGTGAGGAAAACTAATTGTTTACTGTTACTTTCTGTTTTCTATCACTCAAGAATGCTATCACCAGTTTATATAAATTTTACCGAAGCCGTACATATGTAGTTTGTGAATAAGTAGACGATGACTGACCTTGTCGAATGCTTTCATAAAATCGCAATACGCGACATTAAGTTTTGCTCCTGTATCAAGACTTTCTGTCCACTTATCTATCACAGTAAGAAACTACAGAACTGTTGAGCGTTTTGGTATAAAACCGCATTGCCTGTCACTAAAAAGCTTGTTTATAGTCATGTGTTTCATCATTTGTTTTCTTTTTATAGATTCTAAAAGTTTGCATACATACAAGTTAAGCTCACTGGCCTGTAGTTTCCTGCGACCTTCTTATCACCTTTTTTGAAAAGGGTCGTAATATTGGCGAACTTCCATTCCTCTGGTAATTCAGCTGAAATAACAGATTTAATAAAATAAGTGCAAAAGGTTTACATAACACCTTACTTAGTAAGGCTCGATTGGTCATTGTCGGCTCGGGTACTACTTACATGTACCCCGGGTACTCTTAAGTATAATTACATGTACCCCGATATTAGACTGTACCGGAGTTGTGTTCCCGCCCAAAATCCGATGTCATAAAACGTGATTCAGATTACCGTAAAACGATATTGTTTATCTTAAACAAACTTCTCTTTTAAAAAACTGCATCAACATGCTCTTTGAGTATGAGTTTCGATAATATAGAGGCCATTTAACAGAAAATTGACATAAATGTGAACATAATTTATCAAAAAAAATAGCTAACAACGACCGATTTAGAGTTAAAACTGACGGGGAAGTTTTAGTATATTTACCGTACCCGGTGTACATGTAAGTATACTTGAGAGTACCCAGGGTACATGTAAGTAGTACCCGAGCCGACAATGACCAATCGAACCTTAGTAAGTTTGTTCAATACTCTGGGGCTTATATTGTCAGGTCCTAGTGATTTAACAGTCTTTAGCATTTCAAGTTTCTAACATTTTCACTAGTTATAAATATGGTATTGGCAAATTCCCAACTATCCACATGCATTGTCTCAATGTCTGGTAAAGTACTTTCACTGTCATGAGTAAATACTGACGTGAAGAAATCTGAAAGGATTTCTGCTTTTTCATGATCATTTTCAGAAACTTCTGGTTTTTCGTCGTTTGTATATAAATCCGGAAAAGATGATTTAGTTTTCGTTTTGGATAAGATAAGATAAGATAAGATAAGATTTATTTTGAGTCGGCAAGACATAAATAGACAACATAAGCCATTAAGGCTTTTGAACCGACTATATAAACATGTGTATAAATGTAACAAGTATAAAACAGCTGCAATATGGAAATATAGCAAAATTAAGTTAATAGATATGATATGCATGCTTATAAGTTAATGAAATCACAGTATTACATTCTAATAGTTTTCATACTATTTAAAGAAGTATTGTGCAGGAGGCCGCTGATCTTGATCTATAAGTAGATCTAAAAATAAAAAATAAAAAAAATAAATAAAAAAACTGTCGTAAAAAAATAAAAAAATTGTGAGTTTAAAGACTAAGAAACCAAACACAAAATGAGCTAAGAAAGAGGGTAAACACGAGGTATCAGATTGAAACAGATTCGAATTGAACTGGTCAGCAGCTTCCTCACAAATGAAAGGTTGCAAGTACACATAAGCAAATATAAAACTGACAAGCACAGCAAGTACACATAAGCACGTAAAAAACTGACAAGTTTGGATTTAACATATGTCCAAAACGTTATTGGATTGACTTTTACCTGTTCTATAATTTTCTTTTCATGATTTTTCACTGCTTGGCAAATAAGACCCACTTGGTTTCTAACTCTGTTGTTCTCTTTCTTATTAGAGAAATATGACTATATGACTATCTGTATATTGTATTGCTCCTTATAATCTCATTCTGTTTTTATTTCATTCATACCATGTTTCAGATATCTCCCTAATTCTGGATGAACAATAAAGATTCTAGAAACAGTAGTCGATACTCATTTACTTATCACAGTTTTTAACAGATTGCTTGTATTTATGCCAAAGCCTCTCTGTTTTCTTCATGGTTGATTTCAACTTACTGTAAATATAAAAAGTTGTGTTACGTTTGTTTTTGCGACTAGATTTCACTTGTACTTAAGTACTCAGCCGTACTAATACAACTAAAGGCATGAACACAATAATATAAAAATAAATGGAGACGATCTAATTATTTTAGCATGTTTTCATAACGTTTAGCCCAAGGCGAAAACGTAAAATGTGCAAACACTTTTTATATATGTATTCATTAGAAAATATTTTAAAAGGAAAAATAATATGCAGCAAGAAACTATCAACTTGGCCTTACGAAAGGCATAACAATAAAAACCGGTTTTACCGAAATGGCGACTGAGTAGTTACCGATTGCGAAAGTTACTCACAAACCCGTGACGTTTTACGCAATCGACGTCAGCATGAAGTCCACGAAGGCTCTGTAGTTATAATTTTCCCATATTTTTATCAATTTAACGCGAACAAACAAACCTTCTTTACATTATTCAACATGGATCTGACGGAGTCTGTGTCGCCCATTATTGCCGTCCCGGTTATCTGCGTGTTAGTTTGTCTTCTTGTTTTTGCTTTTGGTTTTAAATCGCCTACACAACCTCCCAACTTCGATGTTTTTGACGATGAGTCGAGAAAGAAAAAGGGAAAGAAATCAAAGGTAAGTTTACTGGTTATTTATTTCTGTTTAATTTAATCTTCACTGTTCCTCTCGTGAGGCTTTCTAAGTTCCTTATGTTAGGAATTATTCATATGAAGATGTCACATTAACCTTTGGTATACGGACCATGGACCATTCGGCCCAGACTATACGGCCCAGATTTGCGGACCATACGGCCCAGATTCTCAGACCATACGGCCCAGATTCTCAGACCATACGGCCCAGATTCGCGGCCATACGGCCCAGATTTGTGGATCATATGGACCACATATTTTAACCATGTACCATTAAAAAAAAACGGGTAATGAAACGTTATTGTTTATAATTATATCCATAAAATTATTTTATATTCTCATATTCGAAACTCTTTGGTGTTGTATCATCAATTATTCATTGAAGCAGTAGGCATTCCGCAAACATGCATTTTCCTGTATGTAAAAAATTATTTTAATCAAATTGGATATTCATACTTATTTAAAATGAGTAAATGTCGCGTGGTGACAACGGTAATAAAAATTTCTCACATCACATAAATAGTTTACAAACAATTAAGACATGCGTTTTAATCTTTAAAAAAAAGGCAAACAATAAATGTTCTATCAATGTTTCTTTAAATAACATGTTTTTATTCATATTGAATGCATATTTTTTTTAAGTTTAGCACTCAAAGGTATATTTTAAAATGTCAATTTGTGTGTAACACTAGAATTAAGGACTTGTATGTTTGCACCTCGGGTGTGCCCTATTTATGACACCTACTGATTGTTGTTATTATAACAGTTATGGATAATATAGTCTAGTTGATTAACACGTCTGCAATTACCCATTGTCCGAAAAAATTCCTATTTTTCAGGTAGCCCACTGGGCTACCAGTAAAAATATTTGGTAGCCCATAAAATTTACATACAAAATGATAAGAGGCAAGTTTTCATCTTTATTAAATTTATTCATTTACATATACATAAAACAACAAGTAGTCTGATGTGACATGCAGTAGACATAACAAATCACTTATCACAAGTATCACACGATGACAAAATTACACAATGATTTCATTCATTGGAATTTCCGCAATCTTTTATTCGCATCATAGTCCTTGTCTGAGAATTTTGGACGCTTAGATGTATCAGACTGTGGCTCATCGAGATATCTCTTCTTAGCACTTGGTTCCTGCGGTCCTGAAGAACGAACCACAAAACGGTCCATTTTGTAATTCAATCTATTTACACAAGTATCCTAGAGCATATATAGTCTAAACTATGTGCACATTAATCCAAATTAAAAACACAAAAGCTCATAAATTCAATCACTTAATATTAATCCTGTCACACATCGCATTTCACCTTCAAAACTAATTTAATACATTATTATAAAATATACAAAATCGGTGCATCTTATATACAACTCTAACAAATAATTAAAACACTGTTTGTCTCAATTGAAATCAAACTTACCTTAATTATTAACAGTTGCTCCTTTAATCCAATAATTAATTGACAATGCAAACTAATTAGCAGGTGTTAACCGCGTTTACACCAGTGTAATTAATATTCATTTTCGGTTTTGTTACCTTTTGAAGAATCCGTTATTGTTTTGATAAATCTTTAATGTTCGGCGTCCTTGGATATTTAACATCAAAAACGTTGTCGCTATTACTCATTAACGGCATTCACACCAGTGTAATTAATATTTATTTTCGGTTTTGTTACCATTTTGAAGAATCCGTTTTTGTTTTGATTTCTGTAATGTTCGGCGTCCTTGGATATTTAACGACATCAAAAACGTTGTCGCTATTACTCATTGCGGTTAAAACAAAGAATTCCAAATTGCGAAATGATGTTGCATCACGTGCGCAAACAATCCATTCGGCTCTCATTATATTATTACTGTAAAAACGCAGTCATAAGTTGAGATTTTTTACCTCCAAAATTTGATTAAAATTACAGTCTCGACTTATGAGGTCATCCATGAAAATAAAATAAAAAATTCAACCAAGATCGATCGATCCCCGCGGTAATGGTTGAAGATATTGTTGGTGTTGTATAGAAAACTCGCTGATTTACGACAAATAAAACATCGTTCGTCTTTAAACTGATACTTAATTTAATCCAAAGTTTTCATGTTAGCAGGTGTTTTTTCTATACTGAACATGTAAACAAAGGACCAAGGACCCTATTGAAAGTCTCGCGAAAATTCTCATTCTGTGTGAATGGACAGTTGACGTCATCAAAGGAAAGCCGCTTCCTCTCTGTAGGCATAAAGCCACACTGTTCTTGCCGACAAAATTAGCTTCCTTTGTTTAGCAATCAACACGCTGAACCAATCGGGTGTTTGTAACTCAATGGCAACCGTCAAATTATGTAACACCACGTGCTTAGCTCCACCTTTCGAATCTTTTGCAGCANCATGTAAGTATACTTGAGAGTACCCAGGGTACATGTAAGTAGTACCCGAGCCGACAATGACCAATCGAACCTTACTAAGTTTGTTCAATACTCTGGGGCTTATATTGTCAGGTCCTAGTGATTTAACAGTCTTTAGCATTTCAAGTTTCTAACATTTTCACTAGTTATAAATATGGTATTGGCAAATTCCCAACTATCCACATGCATTGTCTCAATGTCTGGTAAAGTACTTTCACTGTCATGAGTAAATACTGACGTGAAGAAATCTGAAAGGATTTCTGCTTTTTCATAATCATTTTCAGAAACTTTTGGTTTTTCGTCGTTTGTATATAAATCCGGAATAGATGATTTAGTTTTCGTTTTCGATTTAACATATGTCCAAAACGTTTTTGGATTGACTTTTACCTGTTCTATAATTTTCTTTTCGTGATTTTTCACTGCTTGGCAAATAAGAACCACTTGGTTTCTAACTCTGTTGTTCTCTTTCTTATTATAGAAATATGACTTTATGACTATCTGTATATTGTATTGCTCATTATAATCTCATTCTGTTTTTATTTCATTCATACCATGTTTCAGATATCTCCATCATTCTGGATGAACAATAAAGATTCTAGGAACAGTAGTGGATACTCATTCATGATGGAGATATATGACAACTCTTGATAGAATTGCCGACACCATATTCAAAGATCGTGCACCGTTTTCTAGATCGATGAAACTATTCTAGTGTCTGTAGTGATTTGTGTTTCAAAGGCAGCGATCATCAACGAGATTGAAAATGGTGTGCGCATATTTGATCCAAGTATACCAACTTGCTTAGCCACTGATTGGTCTAAAACAAATATAGGGTTCTGGCTCTTTCAGAAACATTGTGAATGTGCTAAGACTAAACCATTATGCTGTGCCACTGGCAGGAAAACCACTTTAGTGGGGAGCAGATTTACTAGCGCCACCGAATCGCGATATGCACCGGTTGAGGGAGAAGCATTGGCTGTGGCTGATGCTCTTGAAAAAGCTCGCTACTTTGTGCTCGGATGCAATAAAATTATTATTGCTGTGGATCAAAAGCCCCTTTTAAAACTTTAAGGAGACCGATCCCTTGAAATTATCCTAAATGCTTGACTCCGGAACTTAAAAGAGAAGACTCTTCGTTACAAATTCAAATGCTGTATATACCAGGTGCGAAACATCGAGCACCAGACGCCGCCTCACGCAACCCAACTGGAGAAGCAAAGACTATGGTACTAATTGATGACGTGTCCGCAGTCTGTTTGGACAATGAATCCTACCTCTACTTTTCAGCTGTCAGTTCGGTTGAAAACTTGAAATGTGTTACGTGGGACAAAGTGCGCATGGCTACATCAAGTGACGAGAACATGCACCAATTAGTAGAGATCATCGAGGCAGGTGTCCCAAATACTCGTTCTGATCTCCCAACTTCCCTACAAAGCTTCTATGGGATTAGAGACCAGTTATCTACGGTCGACGGTGTTGTTATTTACAAAGATCGACTGGTGATTCCCACTTCTCTGAGACAGACTATATAAGCATCGCTTCATTCTGCACACCAAGGTGTCACATCGCTGACATCCAGAGCGGAGCAATCAGTATTCTGGCCAGGAATCACAGTCGACATAATTGATATGAGGAAGAATTGTACACACTGCAATAGAATGGCACCATCTCAACCGAATTCTCCCCCGACACCATTGGTGTACGCTGAATACCTGTTTCAATGCATATGCGCCGACTTCTTTCACCACAAGCCGAAGGGTGTGAACTATCTTGTGATAATCGACAGATATTCAAACTGGCCGATCGTAGAACAATCTACAAACGGATCAACAGGTCTCATTGACAGTTTGAGAAAAACGTTTGTCACTTTCGGAATACCAGATGAACTGGCATCAGATGGCGGCCCGGAATTTACCTCTCTGTCGACTCGGGATTTCTTAAAAACTTGTGGAGTACACCATAGACTGTCATCTGTGGCATACCCTCACAGTAATTGTAGAGCGGAGGTTGGTGTCAAAACAGTAAAACGGATGCTCACTAAAAACACTGGACCAAATGGCGAATTTAAGACTGATGCTTTTCAACGGTCTATTCTACAGTACCGAAACACCCCCGACCGTGATTCAAAACTTTTACCAGCTACATGTATGTGTGTTTTTGGTCGTGCCGTAGAGGACTTCATACCCATTCTCCCAGGCCGCTACTTACCTCATGACACATGGCAAGACACCTTAAACATGCGAGAAGCTGCTTTTAGAAACATACATATGAAGGTCGGGGAACGCCTATCTGAACATTCCCGGCGCTTGCCACCACTTAAAATCGGCGACTTTGTTAGGATTAAAAATCAGACTGGTCATTACCCATTAAAATGGGACAAAACAGGACAGGTTATTGAAGTTCGTCAATTCGACCCATATGCAATACGAGTGGACGGCTCAGGACGAGTTACCTGCGCAACAGGAAGTTCCTGCGCAGTTATACACCTGTGTATCCACCCCCAGCTCGACAGACGATTCCCACTGATATACAGGGCGTATCCATACCCGTGCATCAGTCTCTGTCACCTCTTCAGCCAACTCCTGTCGCTTTACCCGTATATATGGACATTGGCGATACTGGACCCCCAACCGAAAATGCCAGGCTTCCCTATAATATGGCTATTGATCCTCAGGACACCCCGCATGATAATCAACATCACCCTCCGACTTCTCCTACTCCAGTGGCTCCGAAAGCACCCACAGTAGCTCCGCCTCAACCAGTGCCGCAACACCTAGTACCATCAACACCGGAACCACCTACAGTTGTGATGCCAACTTCCACACCTCCACGACGTTCATTAAGATCGCGTGAACCTTCAATTTGGTTAAAGGATTATGTGCATTTGATAACGGGGCATAATAATCCCCATAGTGCGGGCCAGTTTGACCCATCATGAGTGTTCACTTGTCTTGTTTTTCAATATTCTAGTCATGTGTATTCAATAACATTTACATTTTAAGTATACAAGTATATCTCAGTTTGCAGGTTGCAAAACACTTAAATGTTCATGTGTTCAATTGCAATCAGTGATTTTGATTTTATTAACGTTGAACTCACAACTTAAACAGCCATTGGTAAAGGACTATACCAATGACTCAAGAGGGGATAGAGGAATATGACTATATGACTATCTGTATATTTTATTGCTCATTATAATCTCATTCTGTTTTCATTTCATTCATACCATGTTTCAGATATCTCCATCATTCTGGATGAACAATAAAGATTCTAGAAACAGTAGTCGATACTCATTTACTTATCACAGTTTTTAACAGATTGCTTGTATTTATGCCAAAGCCTCTCTGTTTTCTTCAAGGTTGATTTCAATTTACTGTAAATATAAAAAGTTGTGTTACGTTTGTTTTTGCGACTAGATTTCACTTGTACTTAAGTACTCAGCCGTACTAATACCACTAAAGGCATGAACACAATAATATAAAAATAAATGGAGACGATCTAATTATTTAAGCATGTTTTCATAACGTTAAGCCCAAGGCTAAAACGTAAAATGTGCAAACACTTTTTATATATGGGCCGCGACGCGACAAAACCTGCCTTAATGACAAAAAAATCATTTTCAGTTTTTAATGAAATTTAATAGTATATTTTATGTGTAGAATATTGGTGCAAACAGATTTGAAATCGAAAAAAAGATGCCGAAGATATGCGCAATGACGTACCGTCACTAAAGCTCTCCATTTTTATGTTGACGTCGATTGTTTTAGACGCGCTCAGAAGCGCGCCAACGTTAAATCAATATGTTACAGGCGGTAATAAGTAATTCACGTCGTATGCGATCATTACCTTTTTAAACGTATTTAAATAAATAGTAAAATAACAAATAAAAGTACAATAATTCAATATCGTTGCCTAGCAACGGTCGAACAGCGGTGATAGGAAGAGTAAGCTGGCCAACATTACGATGAAACACACGGGTTTTTATCATACACCGCTGTTAAACATAGTGTATGTCAAATATATTTTTCTGAAGTTATTCTTCTTGTGGCTCAGGACACAAACAGTCCTGAAACGCAGGACGAACGTAGGGTCGAACAGTTTTGTGCAGGTAGTGTTGTCTGGCTTTTCTCAATCCGGCAGCGTGAACGATACCAGGTCTACCAGCATCCCGGAACCGGAATGCAGGATCCTTCAAGATGCATACTGTCATGGCTGTCGCGTCTCTGGAGGCTGGTTACCGACGACTTGTGAANAAAGGGAGGCAGTTTCAAAGTTCTGTCAAGGTTGTATTGACAGGGAAGCAGGAAAGAGCGCCTGTTTTGAACGACCACGAACCATTCAACATGCTCTTGATCTGGTACGCCACCATCAGTATGTAACTCAAATGGTGGATGGCAAGAAGGCTAGAAAATACGATCAAGAAAAAGCGGTCAATGCGGTTCAGTCCCCTGGAGACATGAGAATGGAGAAACTGGAAAAAGCGATCGATCAGCTTACTTGTAAGTTTGAAGCTAGTTTAGCATCAAACAGTTCAGGAAATAACATGGATGTTAAGTTCCCACAGAAGACTTACAGATGTTTTCATTGTAATGGCGGGGGCCATATGAAAAGGGACTGTAAGGAGTACCAAGAATTCCTTAAATCATAAATCAAAGTCTTTAAACTCCAAGGGGCCGGTGGCGTAGGCCAGGCACCGCAGACCGATGTAGCCAGAGGCCATTTGTTAGCGCCGGTTGAAGTGCGGCAGGACACTTCATCTCGATTGGTGACGGAAATAGAAGAGGGCAAATCCGTGTCAGCAAGTGGAGTGGAGACGATAGCAGTCAAGGCTGTGACGGCAGGGTCATCTTATGTGAATATGTTGGTAGGAGACCGTCCGGTTAGGGCTCGGGTAGACTCTGGAGCGGATATATCCATACTGTCTTCAGCAGTTTATGACCAGTTAAAGCGAAAACCAGGCAAGGTCAAGGAGATCAACATGCAGCTTGCTAAAATGAATTCTGTTCAAGGGGGCAAATCCGTGTCAGCAAAGGGAGTGGAGACGATAGCAGTCAAGGTTGTGATGGCAGGGTCGTCTTATGTGAATATGTTGGTAGGAGACCGTCCGGTTAGGGCTCGGGTAGACTCTGGAGCGGATATATCCATACTGTCTTAAGCAGTTTATGACCAGTTCAAGCGGTAACCAGGCAAGGTCAAGGAGATCAACATGCAGCTTGCTGAAAGGAATTCTGTTCTGAAAGGATTTGTGACACAGCCTATACACATACAGCTGGGAAAACAGTCTTCCAGGGAAGGGATATGTGTAGCGCTAATCAGCGATGAGATGTTGTTGGGACATGACCTGCTGCATCACTTCAATGCATTGATTGATTGCACTCAGACTGCCTATTGGTCAATGGCGAAAGTATACCCTTGAATACGACATTCAGAGACAAACCGGTGGTTGCAAGGACAGTGGTACCTCCAAATTCGGTTGTAAGAGTCCCTTGTACATTGGAAGGAAGGTTAGTGGCACATTACATGGAACCAGTGAATAACTTGCAGGTATTGATGCCACAAGTTATTCGGGCAGCAAGTGAAGTTCCAGTGGTGTGTTTGGTGAACCCATCTGACCAGTTCAAGACTATCAAGAAAAACGTGGTAGTGGGTAACGCCTATGAATTTGAAGAAGTTCTTCAGGGAGGCGATATCCGAGCGACGTAAGGTGAGGGTATCAAGGTAGATACCGTAGCTGAGGTGGACCACTGCTCAACAACGGAAGATAATAGAAATCCGTTGGGAATGTCCTGTGCTGGGTCGACCAGTCAATCCAGAGAACCGGAGACCGTGGCAGGTTGCCAGGTGGAGTCGGATCGGCCGAAAGAGTCGCTCAGTCAATCTAGAGAACCGGAGACCGTGGCAGGTTGCCAAGTGGAGTCGGATTGGTCGAAAGGGTCGACCAGTAAATCCAGAGAACCGGAGACCGTGGCAGGCTGCCGGGTGGAATCTTATTAGACGGTTCAACCGAGGTCATCCTCTTGGTTTTTCTTGGAAGGGTTTTGCAGATACTTGAAGGAACCAGTCCATGCGGAGTTAAAACTAGCGCCCGTTAACAGTGTCGCAGGACTGTTACATTGGAGAGTCCTGTACCTGTTGACGGCCTTGATGAAGCCCATGGATCGTAGCTATTGGATTGAGCAGTTTGCTTGTCCCCAGACCGTGGCTGGTCAGCTTGATTCACATTCCTGGGATCCCGGGGGGCGAGCCGTTCAATCGGTCGTGTTCGGCGCCAGCGGAAGTTAAGGGTGTGGCTGCTATGTTGGCGGAACTTAAGGGGGGATGACAATGCGGCACATATTTGAGGTCACCACAAGGAACGCCGTTAACCTGTTGTGTGCGATCCCCAGGTTGCCCTGTAGATCGACTGATGTAATGGATGGCCCCTAATGTATGCCAGTTTGGCAATCCAGGATGGACACGAGGAACCACATCCCGACAATTGGCAGTTTATCGTTTCTGGGGTGGTACCTGGTTCCGGGGAGCGGTCCTCAACAATAAAGACGGGGGGAGTGTTGTGGCTGACCTAGAGAGTGGCGTGTGATCTACCGGAAGCGCGGAAAGGAGCATGCGCAGAACGCAGGGACGGAACACCGAACAAAGAACGGGTACGTCTCTTTTCCATTGGCTGCACAGTCTCTTTTCCATACTCTGCAAAAAAGGCAGTGAAACACCAAATTACGTAACAATTTTGTTTTATTTAGCAAAACAGTTTAACGCTTAATAGTTTGTGCATGATGTTCAAACGGTTAAAGTAAAAGTATAAAGCAAACACGTTTGTTTTTGTAATATGTGCGGTACCGACGGACTAATACATTTAAAACAATTCTTGTATTTTTTTAGTTGTTTCCTTCTTGGAGTCTAGCCACGGCGTGAGAAAATAATTATTATTTAAATTGCATTCGTAAGTACACCTCATCTTCTAGCACTGTAGATTATTATAAAATCGAATTGTTGTTATTGACTATAAATAGTCTATAGTCTTTACTAGAAGTCGAATATGGCCACAGTAAATAACACTTGACACCATTGACCATAACTGCAAGTCGACTATGGCCACAGCTAATGACTCTTAATATGACACCATCGTTCATTACTGCAAGTCGACTATGGCCACAGAAAATGGCTCTTAAAATGACACCATCGTTCATTACTGCAAGTCGACTATGACCACAGTACATGACTCTTTAAATGACACCATTGTTTATTACTGCAAGTCGACTATGGCCACAGTAAATGACTCTTAAAATGACACCATTGACCATAACTGCAAGTCGACTATGGCCACAGCTAATGACTCTTAAAATGACACCATCGTTCATTACTGCAAGTCGACTATGGCCACAGTAAATGGCTCTTATAATGGCACCATTGTTCATTACTGTAGGTCGACTATAGCCACAGTAAATGACTCTTAAAATGACACCATTGACCATTACTCCAAGTCGACTATGGCCACAGCTAATGACTTAAAATGACACCATCGTTCATTACTGCAAGTCGACTATGGCCACAGAAAATGGCTTTTAAAATGACACAATCGTTCATTACTGCAAGTCGACTATGACCACAGTAAATGCCTCTTAAAATGACACCATTGTTCGTTACTGCAAGTCGANATAGCCCTTATCCAAGCGGGTCTAGTGGCACGATTACTTAACAATTTGTGTAGCGTTACAGGCTTGCCAAATTTCCCCTTAAATTTTTTACAGTCAGGCATACAGCAATATAATTTGCATATTGTTTACTTTTTCAATTGTTGCGTTTAACACAACCGGAAGTGAGCATACCTTCCCGAATGGGAGACAACTCTTTTTCGACTTAGTTTCGAAAATCCCGAATTGGCTATAACGGTTATCAATAAAGCAATAAACCGTGTAATCGATGTCGTCTTGTAAAATTGAAGAAAATACGCGTTAACCAAAACTCGAACAGCAAAAGTCTGCGCTATTGTTAGAAAAACCACAAAATAAATATATTTTGATTATGTTTTGTTTTTATACAAAACCAGAAAGTTTCACCGGTTCGCGTATTTACCCAGTCCCTGTGATCTTTTATTAGTGCCCAGTCCCTGTGATCAGTTAATAGTTAAAACAATTAGCTTTGCATTATTGGCAATACATGTTGTATTAAATGTTATAGGCACAAATGCAGTACTTATTTACACTAATTTACACAAAAAATCTACACTATGCAAGATATTCTGATAATCAAAAATATATACATTGATCCGTAGAATAACTTCTCCTCCCATAAGCGAAAAAAAAACGTATTACATACTAGTCGCCGCACTCCAGTGCGACGCCAATGACATTTGTTGAAAGTTCGATAAGTTGCTGCATTTAACATTTAATTGCGAAACAAACATACCCAACGTTTGTTTTGTTGACACCATAACGTCATGACGTCATTACCGTATTAACCGTTTTATGACGTCATTTCGAATAATCACATAGTGACGGCGTTATAACCTTTTCCTAAATAAAGAAGAGGAGCGCAAACTGTCGATGATGACGGTGACGATAGAGATGACGGTGATGATGGTGGCGATACAGGATACGATGATGATGTTGACGGTTCATTTATTATATGACGATTATATACATGACGATACTGTTAAAGATTATATAGATGATGAAGAAGATTATATAGATGGCGATGTAAGATATGATGATAGTTATGACGATGGTGATGTAGATGATAACTATGACGATGGTGATGAAGTCGATAGAGATGACGATGATGATGATGATAAAAGAGATGTCTATGGTGATGAAGACGATAGAGATGACGATAGTGATGAAGACGATAAAGATGACGATGGTGATGAAGATGATATAGATGATGATGATGATGAAGACGATAGAGATGACGATGGTGATGAGGACGATAGAGATGACTATGGTGATGAAGACGATAGAGATGACGATGGTGATGAAGACGATAGAGATGACGATGGTGATGAAGATGATATAGATGACGACGGTGATTAAGACGATAGCGATGACGATGGTGATGAAGACGATAGAGATGATGATGATGATGATGATGATGAAAACAATAGAGATGACGATGGTGATGAAGACGATATAGATGACGATGGTGATGAAGACGATAGAGATGACGATGGTGATGAAGATAATAGAGATGAAGATGTTGATGAATACGATAGAGATAACGATGGTGATGAAGATGATAGAGGTGACGATGGTAATAAAGACAATATAGATGACGATGGTGATGAAGACGATAGAGAAGACGATGTAGATGAAGATTATAGAGATGACGATGGTGAT
>VMBQ01013001.1:0-17742 GCA_007657795.1 Dreissena rostriformis
GGCTCGGCAAGCCTCGCCATATCACACTATCATAGTATTCTCTATTTTCGTTTTGTGAATACACATTTTAAATTGATAAAATTATAAAGAGTAAAACACGCGAAACGACTAACCTTTTTGAAGTTTTTCAGTTGTTTTTGTAACAATGTGTGTCAACATGTTGATAACTAGCACTTAAACAGGCATAATGAAAATAACTGTGGTGAACGGCCGAGGAAATAGGACAAAAGCCTTTGAAAACGGTATTTCGATAACGGTTTCATAATTGTTATGTTCTCGATATGTATAAATGGGTCAATAAATTATTGAAAATCTTACAATTAATGATCGAAATATACTACTTTGATTTCAACCTAGTCACCTGCAAAAATGTGTGTATGTTATCTGAATTATTTGTTAAAAACACCTCCGCACGTCCGTCATAATGTATGTCTAGTTTTTTTCTTGTGTTTGCAAATTATTTTTTTTTTATTTTTTTATGTTTCAACATATGATTTGAGATAAGATGCACACAATACCAAAATAATACCGATAGAAGCAACAAAGCCTCTAATTTCAAAGCTACAAAATACGTAAAAATTTAAATAGCCGTTTTAAATTCCTTTTTTTTCTCATTTATTAATGCACTCTTATGAAGTCATCAATTACACAAAGTAGAAATGTACACAAATGAGTGGTTTAACGTTTTCATAAAGTACCAACTCTCTTAACAACACGCATTCACATATACTGAAAAACATACATAAACATGCACGCATACACAGACAATAAAACATGAAAGTAAATAAACATAAAATATAACCTTAAAAACATATAATTTGAATTTTGCATTTCTCTTATAATTAGTATACTTCCTTTCCACATATGTTCATAAACACACACACTTACACGCACACACACATCACGCACACTCTCACACACACACATCATATATTCTATAACATGTTTAACAGTATGTATTATGGATGAATATAATAAACATATGTTCATAAACACACACGATTTCACGCACACTCACATCACGCACACTCTCACACACAACATATATTTTATTACATGTTGAACAGTATGTATTATGGATAAATATAATAACAATAGTAATTTCTTTNTATTTTTTCATCAAGTGAATAATAACTTTCAAATACGTTGGGCAGCGTTTTACGGCAAGGGTTGACATCGAATCAAGTTGCTTGTAACAAACATCTTTTTTGTTCTCATTTATTAATGCACTCTTATGAAGTCATCAACTACACAAAATAGATAGGTACACACATGAGTGGTTTAAAGTTTTCATAAAGTACCAACTCTCTTAACAACACGCATGCAATATACTCAAAAAAATACATAAACATGCACACATAAACAGACAAGAAAAAAAGGAAAGTAAAAAAACATAATATATAACATACAAAACATAGAATTGGAATTTTACATTTCTCTTATAATAAGTATACTTCCTTTCTCACATATGTTCATAAACACACTCAATTACACGCACACTCACATCACGCACACTCTCACACACACATCATATGTTCTATTACATGTTTAACAGTTTGTATTATGGATAAATATAATATACATATGTTCATAAACACACACAATTTCACTCACACTCACATCACGCACACTGTCACACACACATCATATATTCTATTACATGTTTAACAGTATGTATTATGGATAAATATAACAACAATAGTAATTTCTTTCATCCTGTGTTTCTGTACTTTACAATTGTAAATACAATTAATAAAGACCAAACGAAAAGGCAAACAAATACGACAACGATATTTTAGTAATTGTATGGGCATGGTTATTTGAAAAAAACTGTATATGAATATTAATTCTTACTTGAAAAATATTGGTTTGTTTGTGTGTTTCAATTTTGTATTTAATAAGGGCACTTTCTTCTTCTGTCTGTATCCTTAACTTCAAATAATTTAAGAATATGTTAAATTTTGGAATGGATTTTTTTTATTTTCATATTTAATATGAATACTTTCATCAACATGATAATAAAATTGAGAACTTCACTGTGTAATTTAATTTCTGTATTTCCAAGGAAAGCAGTTGTTTTATTTATTTCAATGTCAATTTTCACTCGTTTAAGGAACGTTTGCAGTTCTGTCCAAAGAGTTTGGCTATATAAACATTCCCAAAACAAGTGATCGATTGTTTCAACGCTTTCTTGACAAAAATCACACCGACTGCTATTTGTTAGTTTACATTTCGTAAGAAACTTATTTGTTGGAATGATTCTGGATAAGAATTTGAATTGAAAGTTACGTAAGTAAGTATCAATTGTTGACTTAAATGGAAGTGTATATATTGTTCTCCAGTTGAGGTTTTCTTTTAAATTAAGGCATGAATTCCATTTTCTTTCTATACTGTCATCGATTTTACTTTGTGATTGTAACTGTATATTGTAGAGAGTTTTGTTTACCTGTTTAGAGTTTTCTATTATATCAACAAAAGTTTTCTCTGGTATAGTTAATGCATTGATTCCTTGCGTATACAATATTGATTTATATTCATTTGGTATAGCAGAAATTAGTGAGTAGAAGTTTAAAAATTCATGAGAGTCAATGTTGTATAAATATTTTAACTCATCAAATGTATAATAAGTATCTTTTAGATAGTTGTACAACTGACCAATAGTTTTTATATTATGTTTATACCAGTTTGTGAAAAAAGATAGAATTGTTATTTACTTTTATGCATTTATTGTTTCATATGACATGTTTACATATGGGTGAACTTTTTGAAACATTATATTGGTTCTTAATACTTTGACAGGATGTAAGTACATCTTTAAAGAATACATTATGTTTACTTACAGTTTGTATTATAGAATCATCGAGATTGCTTTCAAATATAAGACAGTTCCCGAATTTATTTAGTGTTTTTTTTCCAATAGAGTTTTCCATTTACTTTTATTATTTTTATCCAGATATCGTTTTAACCAGCTCGCTTAAATGGCATTTATAAAACAATCAATATCCGTAAGTTTAATGACGCCATTTTCATAATCTTGTGTTAGACGTTTTCTTTTAATTTTGTCTGGCTTATTGTCCCATATGAATTTAAATATTGCTTTTTTTAATCCTTCTATTACTTTTTTAGATGGGTTAGGTAGAACAGAGAGAAGGTAAATTAATTTTGGTAGCGCAAAAGATTTTATTACTGTGACCTTCCCCTTAAGAGTGAGTTTCCAATGTTGCCATTGTTTTAAAACACATTCAAATTCTTGAATTTTTGGAAGTAAATTGTTGTCCATGTTTAATTTATGTTGATTATAAAATTTTATACCTAACGTTTTCAATAATGTATGAATCGTTTTTTTCTCAGCCTTCCTTTTTTCTAGGTTGGAAAAATATTTAGATTTTTTTTCATTTCCTTCTATATGTATAGCTTTCGATCTTAAAATATGTCCATTAATTTTTTTTTTCATAAAGTTGTTCTAATTCTTCTTTTTTAGTTTTGATGATTTCTATTATTTTATCAGTCAAATCTGGGGAGTTATTTTTCATTAAATCCTCTTATAAATGTTTGATTTCTGAAATAAATTTTTCTTCGTTCTTTTTCGTTGCTTTATTTTTTGATGAACAATAGCTTATTGTTTCGCTGCGAATATCACTTTTAATAAGCTCCCACATTGTATTTGGGTTGCAATTTTCGTTTAAGGATGTTATGTCATATATACATTTTTTTATTCTGTTTTGATATTCAGTGTGTAAAAGGATTGAATTGTTAATTTTGAAATAACCAGAACCCTTTCCTAATAATAAGTTATCTACACTCAATTGTACAAGAGAATGATCTGTTTTATACGCAGGTTTAATAATATTACATTTTGATATTATGTTACGTAGGTTTTTAGATATCAAGAAAAAGTCAAGTCTACAAAAAATGCGTGATTTACATTAAGAGTGCCATATGAATTGTTTTTTTTTCTGCATGCTTTATTCTCCAGATGTCACATAGATCATAAGTGTCAATCAAGTTATTTAAATATTTCCTGCATTGTAAATGTGTTCTTAAATTGCCATTATTTTTGTCCAGCTCTGCATCTAAGACAGTATTGAAGTCCCCGCCTATGATACAGTTTTAATCGCTGTTCGCAAACAAGAATTCGTATTTTTTTTTAATGTATAAATCACCTTTATTTGGCCCGTAAATATTCAAAAGGGTGATTGTTATGTCTTGAATTTTGATATCTGCAGTAATAAATCGTCCGATTATGATGTCATTGAAATTTGATAGTTGTATATCACTATTTGGGTGAAGAAATATTTATACACCTTCGCTGTTGGTTTTGCTGCCACTATAGACAAATCGACCAGTCAAGTCATGCTTCCATAGCTCAATATTTTGTTTTGTTAAATGTGTCTCTTGTAACATAAAAATAGAGTAATTTAGACTTCGAAGTCATTCAAAAACAAACATCTTATTGTAACACTCTATTTAAATGTATTGATTCTTTAACGTTTAAATTTCAAAGGATGTGGATATTGGCAGCAATCTGTAGTGCTGCCTTGATAAGTTTGTTTTAGAACCGCAGATTAGTAGACTCATAAGTGAGTTTGTACAAGATGCTTGTAATGGAAGATGACTTTCGACGACTAGGGTTGTATTTTTCTTAAAACTGATTGGCAATCATAGACAAGCATATTGCGTTTTACGATTTTAATGACAATATAAATATAGTTTTAAAACAATTAAATAGAGTCTTTTTATGTTATGCTTTCCGGTGGTTTATAGAAAAATATCAGTGAATTAAAACTGATTTCACTAGTTTTTATTCACCGACAATTCGGTATTAATAGATTTAACATTCTAAATGTTTGATCGTCCTTTTATATATGCAGAGGGAGGAAATAAAACTTTAAACGGACCTTTCAGGCGGTATACATCCGTTAACAGACATTGTTGCAAGTAAAAGACTAATTATTGTGTAAGTTGTTTTTACAAATAATGATAAATGCACCAACATTAATGGGTCGCCCACTTGGAACAACAAATTGGAGGTTTAAAACCAACGTAAGGGCGCCCAAACCTCACACTTGGCCCAAATGTATTCATAACACATTTAGTGTTATTATTTAACCTCATAACATAATTTAAATCAAACTGAAGTACAAGAGAATATGTCCCATTATTATTTTAATATAAAAATCAATAGTCGTTTGCAATTCATTAACCCCTGCAGAAAGGCGTAGGGAGATATAAATGCTAGGCGTTATTCGTACGTGTGTGCGTCCGGTCGTCACAAACGGGATTCTGCAATGAATCAACAAGAGCTTCAGCTACCTCGCATGATGATATGAACGTTTTTTTTAAGTTGTTCGGGGATACAAATTGTCTTTGCTATGGTTGAATAAATAAGCGAAAACTAATATATGGTTCCTGCTGCAATACAAAAAGTACTTAAAGATAAAACTTAGTATGTGGATAAAGAGCCCTATATGCGTTATGTCAGTATTGCTTCGTTAGACAAAACTTTGTGGTTGCTACCGTTACAGAAATAATTGAAAAAATAAATTCTAGATCATACGACATCTCAACAACTACTCAAGCAACGTCGATTGCACTCGGGGTCAGCATTTAGGGCCATATGGGGAATATGTATGTGGTTTCAGTGTTTGCGTCAATCCAGGTTGCTACATACATCATTGATAATAGTCACTTCTGTTTTGTCTTTGACAGTAGTTCTTGTTCATACAAGATTAAATTTCTACTGTAACATTTCGATAACAATGCATAGGAGGCGGGGAATACACTGTCTGTTTCAGCTTCTTCTTATTATTTAAATAGTAAACTAATGGTAAAACAAAAATAGTCAATCATACGATAAATGCTTATATAAAAATAATTTTACCTCGACCAATTAATACACGCAAGTAATGCATGTTTTATTTTAATCTGTTGGTATAAACCAAAACTTTAAATCAATTTAAAAAGCTAAAACTTATAAAAAACGATTACATTGTTTCTAAAAATGACGTAACGCCTATTACAATGTATATGTCGAATACGTAATAAATGATTTAGAGTGTTGTAATCAACACCAATATATAAATATGTATCATCCATTTAGACTTTAAGCAGTCGGTTCGTGCAAATAGTGATATTT
Organism: Dreissena rostriformis; assembly: GCA_007657795.1. NCBI lineage: Eukaryota > Metazoa > Mollusca > Bivalvia > Myida > Dreissenidae > Dreissena > Dreissena rostriformis. Next base: position 6,137 of record VMBQ01013001.1, read on the forward strand.
TATACAAATAATTGTGTCCCTGTCATATAGCTCTCATTAAAAGCATTTTGTTTGAGTAGCTTACTTTGCCTAATAATTAACAATGCAGCACTATCCAGACTCTTTCCATTCTGTTTTTAGCAAATTTCAAACACGTCAATTAAAATATGAAAGGTATATTTACAATCTGAATCGAATTAATTAAATCATCTGCCAAAACAACTTAATGCTCATAAAGCTGTAATTGATATTTAGTAGTTGGCTGCTAGTACGTGACTAAACATAGAGCAGATAAAATTATAAAAAATGTCAATGGAACGAAAAGCGTTAATTATGACGGGAATGATTATTGTGAGTCACTATATTATCAGAAGACCATAGGTCAGTATCCGTTTGTATTCGGAACATTAATTTCAAACTTGTTTAAGCGTTTGTTTTCAATATATTATACATAGGCTTATACACTATTATTCATCATACATGTTCGATATACATATTGTAGATTCAAGATTCATCAACGGAATACAGGCCTGGGAGTCTTCTGTAGCTCTGGCAAAGCCCGGCAACCTAGTCATGGACCGGAGATTTGTATCCATCTTCTCTGACAACTCATGTTTTTATTCCGATGAGACGATAATACACTTCTTAATTGTTAAACTTGATAGGGTCACACCCGTTACTCACATCGACCTGTTGTTCCGGGCGGATTGCTGCAGTAAGTTTCTTGAAAAATTACAAATGTTGCGATTTGAATACACAACTTATCGGGACCATTTCAATTTCAGGAGTTTCGGTTTAACTCATTTGTTTTTATGTTCTTTTTTGACTCGAATACACATGTTAAAGAAATACTAGCGCGGTCCTATTTGCAAACATTTTTTAATACCGTCATCGTTTATTTTCAGCATAAGTTTTTTACTTTGTCACTGCCATTCAGGTTTTTCTGGGACCCAACATAGTACACTTGAAGGAAAGAATAAACAAAATACGATATTGTTTTAACTGTGCAATAGTTGTTGGGTTCATTGTTTTTGTTTGTTTTCAGATTACAGACACCGAGACATCGAAATCATTGTATCTTAGACGAAGGCGGATGCTGATGTTAACAGGGGCGCTGTTTGCGCCTTTTATAATGGACCCTCAATGGACCCAAGCATTCCTGAGAGAATACAATGCGCTGCCAACAGCAGAGGAAAATTCGTCAAATTTCTTCAACGTAGCATTAATGTTAAAGCTATCAATATTTGTGAAATTGCATTTTATACAAATGAGTAAAACGTTATTATTTCTTTTCTAGTTTGTAGTAACCGTGAATGTTGTTCTAAGAAGTAAATATTTGAATATGTCTTACACCTCTAAGGTACGCGCATTATATGTTTTTTTTCATCGACCTGTATGGAAGTGAAACATTTCCTTCCATATTAAATGTGCTTTGGTTTATTAACGTTTGACATATTCTTTGTTACCAATGATTAACTATTTAGATCCTGGGAAGTTTATTTTAAGTGGATGAATTCAGCCAATAACCCATTGAGTATGTCCATAACATATTTGTGTGCTCCCATAAGATTGTCATGCAATAATGGGCGTGAACAAAGATGTACGATTAGGATAGAAATCAAAAGAAGTTTTGAATTAAATGTATTGTTCAAATTGAATTTTTAAACATGAAATAAATCACATCGAATCACATTTATTATTATTTTTGTCGCTTGACATCCATTTTTTCCGCTAAGAATAAACACTCTTAATATTCGGACAGTTTCATTGTATTAGCATTCTTCCAATTTGCGCGAATCCCAAGACACAACACACATGTGTACAATCAGCAATCGGTCATGAAACCTAACTGATGAAGTTAAGAAAACTTTAGACTTATATATTTGCTCTATTAGAGATATTAGGCATGTGTACTCGTTCAATTCACAATCAATGTCTCAAGTGGATACAGTTGCGTGTGTGTAAGTTGTCTATAACGTCTTTTATTCACGGTCGAATGGTCGAAATCAATCTCTGCTTGTACTCCCAAACAATTTTATCCTCACAAAGGGTTAAGAATTACTTAGGTCATATATATATATGAGCCTCGCTCTGTGAAAAGGGGGTTTAATGCATATGCGTTAAATGTCGTTACAGATTGGCCTGTGTAGTCCGCAGAGGCTAATCAGGGAAGACACTTTCCGCTNTTTATACAAATGAGTAAAACGTTATTATTTCTTTTCTAGTTTGTAGTAACCGTGAGTGTTGTTCTAAGAAGTAAATATTTGAATATGTCTTACACCTCTAAGGTACGGCTTTATCGAGCAAGGTAATTGTGATAATCAAATGACAACGAACACAATTATTGTATATTCATCCTTGCTGCTTTGAGATTATATTATTCAAATCGGACTTATACAAACATAACGATGTGTGTTTCAAATGATTAACATAAAAGAGTCTATTAACAACAAAACACGTATATGTAAACCATGTTGCTTTTGCATCTGCTTGTTCAAATATAGTATCTGTTTTTATTGGTGTTCATGCTATTTGACTTAAATACACCTCCCGACCCTGATGTCAAACTGTTTATTTTTCTGTCAAGCGATCATGTAGTATTCTTTATTGTGAGTTTATGTAATTTTGAATATCAAAATTGAGCTACCAATTACAGCTAACAATTTGCATTAAATGCCGATTTTGAGCAGGTTCCGATGACATAATTAACCTAATAACATAATAGGTTACAGGTTTCAGCACATATTGGTATTGATAACATTTTTATTGTGATTCACTTAATATCATGCTGCAATATATTTTGTTGGTAAATGCATAATCTGTAGATGCTTATTGAGTGACTTTCGTATGTTACTTACATGTTTGTTGTTTAAGCTCTCGAAACCATATAAAAGTTGAAATTATAACAATAGCCCTGTTATTGTTCTTTAAATCAATTCTAAACATACATGTGAGACTCACGTTTGTAAAATGTCAGTTTTCTCTCTGCAAAAAAAATATTATAGCAAATGACGGCGAAATTTATGTTCACAAAACCAAAGCCCTTTTAAACATTTTTAAAAACTTTAATAATCAGTTATATTTGTACCACAATGGATGTGTAGATCGAACACAACAGATATAAAAATAAAAAAAGATATTTGTAACGCACGATTTTGCATTGTCTAGAAATAAAATGTACGGACAGACACATCATCTCATTGTTGCACTTCGCTAAGCATATTAGTTTCGATATGGTATTAATTGTTCGATATATCTGTGTGAAAGGAACATTTTTTCTGCTCATGTAAGTATTGGCATCTAGGGCAAAAGGTAGTGTCACTTGAAAATAAACTACCTGTACTAATGAAATAATTTGCAAAAAAAAAATTATACGTTAATGGTAGGGCCTTTTGTTAACGTATCAACAATATTTTTCATGACAATAAAAATATAATTTGATAACACCAACACAAGATGCATTAACACTGATATTTTTAGATCCGACACAGACACAGACACATATACCCTTTTGTAAATGCTTCAACTACTGATCTAGTGTATTATAATACAAATGTTTGTTTCAATGAGCGCGCATTATATGTTTTGTTCATCGACCTGTATGGAAGTGAAACATTTCCTTCCATATTAAATGTGCTTTGGTTAATTAACGTTAGACATATTCTTTGTAACCAATGATCAACTATTTAGATCATGGGAAGTTTATTTTAAGTGGATGAATTCAGCCAATAACCCATTGAGTATGTCCATAACAAACTTTAAAAAAAATCTTGTCCATAACCATTGGGCCTAGGGCTACCAAATTTGGTATGTAGTGACATCTAATAGTTCTCTACCAAATTTGTACAAATTATGCCCCTGGGGTTAAATTTGACCCTGCCCCGGGGGTCATAAACTTGAACATATGCTGATATAAGGCCTATTTTGTGAAAACTTTAAAAATCTTCTTGTCCATAACCATTAGGCCTAAGGCTTCACAATTTGGTATGTAGTGACATTGTATAGTCCTCTACTTAGTTTGTTCAAACTATGCCCCTGGGGTCAAATTTGATCCTGCCCTGGGGTCACAAAATTGAACATATAGTGGCTATTTTGTGAAAACTTTAAAAATCTTCTTGTCCATAACCATTTAGCCTAGGGCTATCAAATTTGGTTTGTAGTGACATCAAATAGTCCTCTACCAAATTAGTTCAAATAATGTCCCTGTGGTCAAATTTGACTCTGCCCGAGGGTCACAAAATTGAACATATGCTTATATAAGGCCTATTTTGTGAAAACTTTAAAAATCTTCTTGTCCATAACCATAAGGCCTAGGGCTACAAAATTTGGTATGTAGTGACATTGTATAGTTCTCTACTTAGTTTGTTCAAATTATGCCCCTGGGATCAAATTTGACCCTGCCCCGGGGTCAATAAATTGAACATATGCTTATATAGTGCCTATTTTGTGAAAACTTTAAAAATCTTCTCGTCCATAATCATTGGGCATAGGGCTATCAAATTTGGTATGTAGTGACATCAAATAGTTCTCTACCAAATTGGTTCAAATTATGTCCCTGGGGTCAAATTTAACCCTGCCCCAGGGGTAATAAAATTGAACATATGCTTATATAGGGCCTATTTTGTGAAAACTTTAAAAATCTTCTTGTCCATTATCATTGGGCCTAGGGCTACACAATTTGGTATGTAGTGACATTTTATATTCCTCTTCTTAGTTTGTTCAAATTATGTCCCAGGGATCAAATTTGACCCTGCCCTGGGGGTCACAAAATTGATTATATGCTTATATAGTGCCTATTTTGTGAAATCTTTAAAAATCTTCTTGTCCTAAACATTAGGCATAAGGCTTCCACAATAAGTATGTAGTGACACCTAATAACTCTCTACCAAGTTTGTTAGCTCCACTGGCCAGAGGCCAGCGGGGCTTATGGCATGGTCCTGTGTCCGTCGTGCGTGAGTGCGTCCGTTCGTTAACTTTTTCTTTAAACATCTTCTTCTCCTAAACTACAAGTCTAAATCTGATAAAACTTCCCACAAAAGTTTCTGGGGTAAACCTCTTTCAAATTTGTTCAAATTATGCCCCTGGGGTCAAATTTGACCCCGCCCCGAGGGTCAATAAATTGAGCATATGCTTATATAAAGCCTATTTAGTGCAAACTTTGAAAATCTTCTTGTCCATAACCATTTGGCCTAGTGCTACCACATTTGGTATGTAGTGACATTTAATAGTTCTCAAATTTGTTTGTTCAAATTATGCCCCTGGGGTCAAATTTGACCCTGCCCGGGGTCACAAAAATGAACATATGCTTATATCAAGCCTATTTTGTGCAAACTTTAAAAATCTTCTTGTCCATAACCGTAGGGCTTAGGGCCACACATTTCGGTATGTAGTGACATCTTATAGTTCTCTACTTAGTTTGTACAAATTATGCCCCTGGGGTCAAATTAGACCCTGCCCCGGAGGTCACAAAAATGAACTTACGCTGAAATAAGGCCTATTTTGTGCAAACTTTTAAAAATCTTCTTGTCCATAACCGTATGGCATAGGGCTACCAAATTTGGTATGTATTGACATCCAATAGTCCTCTACCAAGTTTGTTCAAATTAAGCCCCTGGGATCAAATTAGAACGGGTCCCCATGGGTCACAAAATTGAACATATGCTTATATTGGGCCTATTTTGTGCAAACTTTAAAAATCTTCTTGTCCATAACCATTGAGCCTATTTCTACCAAATTTGGTATGTATTAAAAATCTTAAAGTTCTCTACCAAGTTTTTTTCAAATTATGCCCCTGGGATCAAATTTTACCCTGCCCCGGGGGTCACAAAAATGAACATATGACTGAATAAGGCCTATTTTGTGCAAACTCTAAAAGTCTTCTTGTTCATAATTATAGAGGCTGAGCCTAGGGCTACTAAATTTGGTATGTAGTGACATCTAATAGTCCTCTACCAAATTTGTTCAAATTATTCCCCTGGGCTCAAATTTGACCCTGCCCCGGGGGTCACAAAACTGAACAAATGCTTATATAAAGCCTCTTTAAACTTTAAATATTTCTGTCCATAACCATTGGGCCTAGGGCTACCAAATTTGGTATGTAGTGACATCTTATAGTTCTCTACCAAGTTTGTTCAAATTATGTCCCTGGAGCCAAATTTATCCCTTGAAGGCTCCCATTAAAAAGTTGTTCAAGAAAATTCGATTCGACAAAACACATGGCCACAGGAAGTCGTTGAACTTTGCATGTTTATGCGTTTTTTCTATTCATTCATTATGGGATGAATAAACTTTTTTCTTCTCAAACGAAAAGTTTATCAAAATACACTTGGAATAACTTGTTTGTCATGATATCTCTTTAAATCTCACGCCATATGCAACTAGTGTTGCCATGATCGCAACATCTATTCTTGATGAATTATAATTCCATTTTTTGTCTCATAAACATTTACTTTGTTTAACAAACAACCTCTACAACGTTATCATTCCTACTGCCTTTCGGCACCTCATGAACCTAAAAAACTCGTAACTTTATGTTTCCCCAGGGAAATATCTTCGTTGTACAATACACAATTTCTTCACCACGCTAACAATCCTGCTACACTTACTAATGCCTCAAGAATGAAGTAAAGTTCAGGTGATCTACGGCATTAGGTATTTTGCATATGTCATGAACTATATAAGTAACAGAAACTTTGAAACCTACAAACACTTTTTGGAATTTTGGAAAAAGATTTATGCTTGAATGAAGGAACTTTCATTAATCTTGTAGAACATGCGTAGATTTGATCTTCAGCATCTACAAATATGTGAAATAGAAAGAACGACAATATCTTTTGGAGAGATAAATGTACCTACGTAATAAGCAAAGGACCTGTGCGACAATTCCCGGGCTTTTTAGTCGGTTTAGTTAACACCGTAGTAACGTTTTCCATACATAAAAATGCTCACCCTTCCAACTTTAAGCGCCCAGTGGGTCGAGGGATAGAAAGAGAAAGTCACATGCTTGAGTACATTTCAATCCATTCGCATTGCACGCTTATTTCGCATAAAAAAAACAGTGGAGCGATACAGGGCCATCATGACCCTCTTGTTTTGTTCCCAGTACTGGAATGTTCAGGTGACGGGGAATTCCAGCTAGCTTATAATGCATCAGTTTTTCAATCCAGTCAAATGTCTGAGGTCTTCCACCAACATCATATATATATAAGTCACAATTTTGACAACTTCCTGTGTCACTGCAACAAAAATCCTTTAACGTACGGTCAACATTTTTTTAAACAAAATGGGCGAGTTAAATCAATAAAATAACTAAAAAAATTCTTTTTAATTGTTTATTTGACGCATCATTCACAAAATGTGTTTTTAGATATACAGAGTTTGTTAGTATTCTAAATAGAAATATTTGTGTCTGGCTAAGTGTCGTCAAATACACCCACAACATGATTTGACGGAAAAGTATTATTGTTAAATTGTTAAATGATTAGGATGGTCTGTAATACAAAAAGACAGATAAACAACGAATGCCTACATAAACATATGAAAATTATGCGTGAACATCACCAATTATTGTCTTTAATCACTCGAAAAACAGCAACAGGGTTGGTTTTTTACAAGAGTGGTCTCGTGATGATAACTCGCAAATTATGCGATCTGAAAAACCCTGGCTCGTCTATTGGTTTAACAAAGCATCTCGCGGCATTTCGTGTCATGGGACGTACACAAGGCGCATAGCATGTTAGAAATCTTGCCTAGAACGCTTTGACCTTCTCCACCTCTTCTACCTCCTCCACCTACTCCACCTCCCCCAACTCCACTGAGAGTCCTCGATCCATGTGAGTCTGCAAATACCAAACTGCCATGTGCCATGTTGGTTTGTTTCAGAAACAAAAGGTATTAAGACATAAACAGGTGTATAAACATCAGTTTTTAGTAAATGTTGAAGCGCTATTTCAACAGATGATTTGTCATAAATGATTAAGGTATGATGTTTGTGCAGATCATTTATTTATAAAGAATATGCAAGCATATAAATTGATCATAAATCATGGTTAGGCTCCGTAAGTGGGGTAATTAAATTCACATTTATCACCTCAATACGCTAATGCCAATTACATTAAGTCTAAAGTTATGAATTACAAATAGATACACACAAATGTTAAGAGGAAAAGAAGGAATATATTCGAAATTTAGAAATAAAGGAAGCCACAATAACATCTTTGAAATGTAATCGAAAAACTCACCAATTGTTTCGAGCTTTATCAGAATTATTAGCAAAGTCAATATAATTGCCATGGAAAGGTTTTGCGTCTTCCAAATATCCATTGCTATGTAAATGTTATTTATGTATTCACGAATACACGAATTTCTTCTCTTAAATTAATAATTCACGTGCGTCATAATCTCACTGACTTAAATAACGGTCCAAACATCAATATAACGTAAAGGCTTAGCGAATTTTAATTGTTCGAGTAAAAAAAAAAAGTTGCGGTTTATAGTCTTCTTCGAATACGGATGCATTTTCGGACGACTTCGACATTAACGCCCATAAGATTGATGCGATCCATCAACTTTATAACAGTTTTGTTTACGTTGTACGTATCGCCAGTTTCTCAAGCAAATCATAATACGCTATTTAAATGAAAGTTTCATCGTAAGCTGTTGCTCTATTGTAATTGATTACATAAAACTTACATTTTTTTATAGAAATAATGGATGGGCTAGGCTGGTGAAATCATTGCCTTTGAGTGACGTCTGGGAAAGGGGGTTTTATACCTGTAGCCATCACGGATAAAATTAAGTTTGCTTCGAAGAAGATGGGAACGGCGGTTTATGTTTTACCATCTGGCGTTTATAAAATGTAGTATTTTACCATTTTTTCTATAAATAGTAGAGAAAAGGACGTCGCGAGCGAGCGGTTGTTTAAAAATAAAAGTATGGAAAGTTGGTTCTGTTATTCATTTAAGTGCAAGAACAAAATAGGATGATATGTAATATAAGCGATAATTTTTAGAAAATAACGCAAAAAATTATTACTATTGGTTATATATACGTATTTTGGTGTTATAATACTTTGTTATTTCTTTCATTTAAAACACACAACGCTATGTTTGCGTTAGTCTGAATTGAATAATATATTCTCAAAGCAAGTATAACTAGAATGCTTGCGCGGCAGAGGCCGACGCGTATCCCCATGCCGCATAGATGTTATATTAAAAGGCAATTTTGGGTGACAAGGCCTATGTTGGTGGGGCCCCGGGGTGGGTAATGTGGACATGGATGGTCGAGATAGACCGTGTTTTCATAAGAGATGTTCAGTATAATTTGAAGTCAATTGGTGAATAAATGAAGAAGTTGTGTTAAAACAAATTTTTGGGTGGGTGGGGTCTATGTGGGCGGGGCGCCCCAGGGTTGGTAATGGGGCCATGCATAGTTGAGATTGACCGTATTGTCATAAAAGAAGTTCATCATCAATTAGAAGTGAATCGGTGTAGAAATGAAGAAGTTATAGTAAAAGGCGATTTTGGGTGGATGTGGCCTATGTGGGCGGGGCCCTAGGGTGGGTGATGTGGACATGTATGGTAGATATAGACCTTGTTGTTATAATCAAAGTACTGATAGTACTGGTGTGACGATGCCTTTGAAGAGGATGGATATAAAAGCATCAATTTAAGTTTATCTACATGACCTCAATTGTGTATGTGGGTAAGAAAATGTTGGGTACGGAACAAATTTGGGTACGAAAATTTTGGGTACGCACAAATTACGCTTAACAAATATTTGGGTTCGAAAACAAATTTGGGTTTGAAAAATAAATTGGTACGAATAAAAAAATAGGTAAACAATTTCGGAGGGGGGGGGGGCAGATCAAAATTCCAAATAGTGCACTGTCGCACATATGCTCATAGCTACCAAGTGTGTAAGTTTCAATGTTGTAGTGCTAATAGTGTAGGAGATAGTGGCCAGGTTATACTAAAACCATATAATGGAAAACTGCCGACCCCCATAACTTTTGACCCAGGGGTCAGATCAAAATTCCTAATAGTGCACCGTCGCACTGTTGCTCATAGCTACCATGTGTATAAGTTCCAAAGTTCTAGTGCTAAAAGTGTAGGAGGAGATAGTGGCCAGGACGGACGGACGGACGGACGGACGGACGTACAGGCAGCGGAGATCAATACAATATCCCCACGCTTTTAAAGCGTGGGGATAAATATACAAGAAATGTGCCCATTGTCATTTGATTATCAAAATAACCTTGTTTATACATTTTGTGTACATCGATTTCGCCGTCATTTGAGAGTTTGCTTGAATATTATTGTGTAGACAAAGAATCCATTTTAAAACTTTAAGTCGCACATGTACGTTTAAAATTAATTGACAGAACAATAACAATTTATTTATCATCATTGACACTATTTTATAGTTTCGAGAACTGTTGTGTTTAAAAGCAATGTATACATTCTCCTCACTCCCGCTGAACTAAGTTACAATGAGAGTAGTGTCTGTACGACAACGCGATACGGCGTCATAACTACAACGGTTACAGCGTCTTGCCAGTTATAGACATACACACGCGTTTACACAGGTAAATTCTTTGTTTAAACTTACAAGTAAAACGGGATAGGGCATTTATTTTCATTTATTATTGTTTCTTTACTCGCTACCTTAGCTATCGAGACATTTTCTAGCGTGAAATCATGATAAAAGAAAGAAGGTCAAGCTCAAAACATAGACAATCCAATTAATTCGTTGTTTCTGGCTTGCAGTTTTTGTCACGATGATTAGTTTCAATGATGAGTATCAAGTTCACTCTTTTACAAACATGTGATGCCCATATGTATACTATAATTGGTGATTTCTATCCGATTTTGCAAAATAGTTGTAGCATGTAAACTCCGGGTACATGTTACGGTATCTTCTCTTACGACTAAGCCATGTTACGGTGTCTTCTTTACAGCGTTACAGCGCCTGCAGGAAGTCAAATTTACAACCATGGAGATTTCGTTCCACGATAGTAGCATTTTGGACGTGCGTAAGGAGGTCGTCATTGATTGCAACAACAACACAGTGCCTGAGGGAAAACCTGGACCGTGTACATCGACGCCTATCGCCACAAAACAAAAGGTACTGAACTCTGTGTGACAGTGAATAATGTGAATAATGTGATAAGTTTCTTCATTTACTTGTTACTGCTTGTATTGAGCTCATTGTATGTATTACAAATAAGGTAAATGTTTATAAAATGCAAATATGATATTAAATTTAAAATATTGTTATGTTACTGACTGATATTATTGAAATGTTTCTTCATTGTTATATATTGCATGTTGTAAATAATGTAAATGTATATATGTATAAAAATTAAATAAATGAATAAAAACTGACTGATATTATTGAAATGTTTCTTCACTGTTATATAGTGCATGTTGTAAATTATGTAAATGTATATATGTGTAGTATGGTCAATTTCTTACTTCCCTTTTTATGTAACATACATTCACTTCTTTGTGGGGATTTTGTCCTCTCACCAGTGTTCTTTCACCCATGAAAGCTCGTGCAATTGTGGTCATGTCCAATCGTTGTTTAAAATTGATCCGATGCAAGATTTTCATTGGTCATTCAAATGT
>VMBQ01013003.1:0-18155 GCA_007657795.1 Dreissena rostriformis
AGCAGACGACAAATTTCCCAGCATGCAAAGGGCTAAATAAACTAGAAAGGCACTGTGTAAGCAGCAGCACTGTTCTTGTGGTTTGCAATAACTTAATGTTGCTCTGTTTGCGCGTCCATCGATGTTTTAGAAAATGTGTTTTTGTGAAAATTGTGTGTTCTTCAAAATCTTTGAATGATTGCAATCATGATTTGGGAAAGTAAATATTTTGAGACAAGTGCTGATTTTCTTAAGATTCCATCATGTTATTAATGTCATTGTTGATTGCCCGTGAACAGTCTATAAACAGATATTGATTTCATAGAAGCGCTTGAAGAGATTTAGGATCAGTTAAAGTCCTTTTTATGCTCCTGGTAGGGTGGCATATAGCAAACTTGCACTGTCTTTCTGTCTGTCCGTCTGGCTTTCCATTTCCATAGTTTTGTTCCTAAATGCTTTAAGATATTAACCTGATTTTTGGGGTGAGAGTCTACCTACATGATTAAAAGATCAACTTCGAGTTTGTGGTCCATTTATTTTTGACAAAGTTACGGGCCTTGGACTTAGGCATTTACTTTAAAATAACACTTTTCCGGATTTTTTTGCCAGGCGCTTTCAGATACTGACCTTATTTTTTTTGTGTGTGTCTACCGACATGACTTACAGATCAAATTCCAGTTTTGGTTCCGGTCCATTAATTTGTGATGAAATTACATGCAAATTTTTTTCCAATTGGGACCTAAAAATTCCCAATTAAGTGGTAAAAAAACAACAACAAAAAAACGCTTATTTCCTTATTTTAGTAAAAACTCTAACAAACACTTACTCTTGTCTTAGTATGGCAAGTCATGGGCAATGTTAGATGCAGGTTTATCTATCTGTATCCACTTCTTTTATTTTCCCAACTGAAGACAAGGAGTAAAGGAAAAGTAAGTCAAATAATGTCAGCATTTTCATTATTGAATGTTTCACTCTTTCATTGCCCTTAAGCCAGCATGTTTGTTGTGCCTTTACTCTTTTGACATTTTCTTAGAGATGAGCAAATTATTTTATTTTATTTTTAACCCTTTGAGCGCTGGAACCGGATTTTGAAGGCCTTTGCAAACAGTTTGGATCCAGATGAGACGCCACAGAACGTGGCGTCTCATCAGGATCCAAACTGTTTGCTATTCTGATAGTATTCTTTGAAAAAAATCAAAGAAAATGCTAATTTTAGAAATTCAGCAGACGACATTTTAGCAGACGACAAATTTNTATTTTAATGAAGGGGTAATGTATTTAGGCATATACAGTATTTTAATGAAGGGGTAATGTATTTAGGCATATACAGTATTTTAATGAAGGGGTAATGTATTTAGGCATATACAGTATTTTAATGAAGGGGTAATGTATTTAGGCATATACAGTATTTTAATGAAGGGGTAATGTATTTAGGCATATACAGTATTTTAATGAAGGGGTAATGTATTTAGGCATATACAGTATTTTAATGAAGGGGTAATGTATTTAGGCATATACAGTATTTTAATGAAGGGGTAATGTATTTAGGCATATACAGTATTTTAATGAAGGGGTAATGTATTTAGGCATATACAGTATTTTAATGAAGGGGTAATGTATTTAGGCATATACAGTATTTTAATGAAGGGGTAATGTATTTAGGCATATACAGTATTTTAATGAAGGGGTAATGTATTTAGGCATATACAGTATTTTAATGAAGGGGTAATGTATTTAGGCATATACAGTATTTTAATGAAGGGGTAATGTATTTAGGCATATACAGTATTTTAATGAAGGGGTAATGTATTTAGGCATATACAGTATTTTAATGAAGGGGTAATGTATTTAGGCATATACAGTATTTTAATGAAGGGGTAATGTATTTAGGCATATACAGTATTTTAATGAAGGGGTAATGTATTTAGGCATATACAGTATTTTAATGAAGGGGTAATGTATTTAGGCATATACAGTATTTTAATGAAGGGGTAATGTATTTAGGCATATACAGTATTTTAATGAAGGGGTAATGTATTTAGGCATATACAGTATTTTAATGAAGGGGTAATGTATTTAGGCATATACAGTATTTTAATGAAGGGGTAATGTATTTAGGCATATACAGTATTTTAATGAAGGGGTAATGTATTTAGGCATATACAGTATTTTAATGAAGGGGTAATGTATTTAGGCATATACAGTATTTTAATGAAGGGGTAATGTATTTAGGCATATACAGTATTTTAATGAAGGGGTAATGTATTTAGGCATATACAGTATTTTAATGAAGGGGTAATGTATTTAGGCATATACAGTATTTTAATGAAGGGGTAATGTATTTAGGCATATACAGTATTTTAATGAAGGGGTAATGTATTTAGGCATATACAGTATTTTAATGAAGGGGTAATGTATTTAGGCATATACAGTATTTTAATGAAGGGGTAATGTATTTAGGCATATACAGTATTTTAATGAAGGGGTAATGTATTTAGGCATATACAGTATTTTAATGAAGGGGTAATGTATTTAGGCATATACAGTATTTTAATGAAGGGGTAATGTATTTAGGCATATACAGTATTTTAATGAAGGGGTAATGTATTTAGGCATATACAGTATTTTAATGAAGGGGTAATGTATTTAGGCATATACAGTATTTTAATGAAGGGGTAATGTATTTAGGCATATACAGTATTTTAATGAAGGGGTAATGTATTTAGGCATATACAGTATTTTAATGAAGGGGTAATGTATTTAGGCATATACAGTATTTTAATGAAGGGGTAATGTATTTAGGCATATACAGTATTTTAATGAAGGGGTAATGTATTTAGGCATATACAGTATTTTAATGAAGGGGTAATGTATTTAGGCATATACAGTATTTTAATGAAGGGGTAATGTATTTAGGCATATACAGTATTTTAATGAAGGGGTAATGTATTTAGGCATATACAGTATTTTAATGAAGGGGTAATGTATTTAGGCATATACAGTATTTTAATGAAGGGGTAATGTATTTAGGCATATACAGTATTTTAATGAAGGGGTAATGTATTTAGGCATATACAGTATTTTAATGAAGGGGTAATGTATGTAGGCATATACAGTATTTTAATGAAGGGGTAATGTATTTAGGCATATACAGTATTTTTATGAAGGGGTAATGTATTTAGGCATATACAGTATTTTAATGAAGGGGTAATGTATTTAGGCATATACTGTATTTTAATGAAGAGGTAATGTATTAAGGCATATATGGTGTTTTAATGATGGGGTAATGTATTTAGGCATATATGGTATTTAAATGAAGGGGTAATGTATTAAGGCATGTTCAGTATTATATAGACTTGTTACTTGTTTCAGGGGGATGAGGTAGATAGAATGAAGCACAACAATATGAAGAATGGTTCCGATCACGATCTAGACAGCGTCGTGCAGTTTGTTCCGGTTAGTAGACTGGTTCATTATTTGTTTACTGGCATGTTTGAAATGTGACTGGTTCATTACTTGTTTACTGGCATGTTTTAAATATGACTGGTTTATTTCTTCTCTAATGGCATGTTTGATATGTGACTGGTTCATTACTTGTTTACTGGCAGGTTTGAAATGTGACTGGTTTATTACTAGTTTACTGGCATGTTTGAAATGTGTTTGAAAATGAAACAAAAAATATGATATATACATGTTCTCAGTAAAAAGGCTAAGGCCCATGTAATGCCCATATCTGAAGAACTGCCATTATGTTACATTGAAGCTACAATGGGTCAAGATGAGTTAAGCTGACAGAACAATTTTACCAATAATTATAATTCAGTTGTTACGATTAAAATATTGACTTTAACGTTAATTAATTTTATTTCAAGGTTATATATATTGTTCATTTAATACTTCTTATACGGTGGATTAAGGAATTTTCAAATGTAAGTGGCCATTGGCTCGTAGTGAATTTTGAATCCCTGCATTTATAATTATTTGGCTACTAACAAGGTTTTTATGGTGACAAAAATGTCAATAGAATTGTTTGTTAAAATTGGTGGAGAAGACATAATAAAGCATGTTTTTATGCCCCCAGATCGAATGATCAGGGGGTATATTGTTTTTGGCCTGTCTGTCTGTCATTGTATGTGTGTGTCCCAAAACTCTTACCTTGCTCATAACATAAAAACTCTTGGGTCTATGTTCTTTAAACTTCACATGTGCATGCATCTCATAGAGATCTACAATCAAACATGGTTTGAGGTCACTAGGTCAAAGGTCAAGGTCACTGTGACCTTTACATTCAAAATATAACCTTGTTCCTAAATGCTTTCAGAAAATCCTGATTTTTGGTGTGTCAGTGTACCTACAAGACTAACAGATCAAGTTCGAGTTTCATTACGGTATATTGATTTCTGACGAAGTTACGGGCCTTGGACTTAACAATTTTCTGTAAAATAGCTGCTGTGCGGCTTCAAAGTTCTTGTTTATTCAAAAACAGAATTTTGTGATTGATGTCAATGTAAATTCCTCCAGCCGGTTTGGTGGGATATAATGTTCTAGGTTTCTTCCTGATGGTTCAGCCAAATAAATACATCTGTCCAAAAAATGTATATGTGTGTCTCTTTCTGCATGTTTATATGTGTAGCATGCATGTAAAACAGCTTAATCTTTATATATGTTACTTGTAACTTCTATGAGAAATGTTTGTGCTTAACAATTAGTTGAATAACTGCCTTGTATGTGCATGCAGTGTTCTGCCGTGCATCTTAACTGTTGGGGACAGGGACCCTTTAGGGTTAAAAAAGTGGGGACAAAAGGGAAAAATCTGGGGACACATAAATATATTTGCAGCAGAATTAAATTTTCAGAAACTAATAACCTTTTACGTGCACTCTTAACCCTTTGAGCGCTGGAACCAGATTTTGAAGGCCTTTGCAAACAGTTTGGATCCAGATGAGACGCCACAGAACGTGGCGTCTCATCAGGATCCAAACTGTTTGCTATTCAGATAGTGGTCTTAGAAAAAAAATCGAAGAAAATGCTAATTTTACAAAGTCAGCAGACGACATTTTAGCAGATGACAAATTTCCCAGCATTCAAAGGGTTAAACATGCTTGATTAGCTTGATTTCTTCTTACAGCCAGTTCACAGGATGTATAACTTTATAATTCAAACTTGAACATTTTAAAAACTTTTTAAAACTGTCAAACAATTGTCAACATATTTACAAAACTTGTTCGATAATTCGAATGACCGATAGTAAAGGCTTTTTCTTTTTTGTGCTTTATGCACAAACTGCATGTCATTTTGTTGTTGTCAAACAGTAACCAAGAAAATTCTCATAGCCAATTTGCTTGGAATGTACGTTTAGGGGCAGACTTTTTTTCGTCATTGCTAAATGATGTTGGGACCTGGGAAGACTCTGTTGGGGTGTTATTATTATTGTCATATTTTCTCAATTTTACTTGCCGGAGGAAAAAAACTCGAAATGGATTTTGTTTTCTTCGGCCGGTCACTTTCCCCCACACCAATCAAAGGTGTGGAAATTTCCTTGATTTCTGATTGGTTATTATAATCTCAACTTACCAATGAAATAAAGTGTTATTAAAGTAAATTGACCATTGGCTGCGAAATGACGTCACGTCCAATGAAGTAATTCGTTCTAGTTACGCATTCACTCGATTACTTTACCGACTTACAAATTGAATCGATTAGTTTTTATTCCTTATTCCTGTGCGCCCGCTGACCCATATAAGGAAAACGGGTGGGGACAAAAAAACTTTTTGCGCCAATGACGCAAGGGCGCATCCACGGCAGAACACTGTGCATGTATGTGTCGCGTTCTGAGAAAACTGGGCATAATGCATGTGCATAAAGTGTCATCCCTGTTTAGCCTGTGCAGTCCGCACAGGCTAATCAGGGACAACACTTTCGGCCTAAATTGGATTTTTGCTTGGAAGGGACTTCATTTAAACGAAAAATGTCTTAAAAAGCTGAAAGTGTCGTCCCTGATTAGCCTTTGCAGTCTTAGCACAGGCTAATCTGGGACGACACTTTACGCACATGCATTATGCCCAGTTTTCTCAGAACACGACTCGTATGTTACTTATGCATGCCAGATTTCAGATTTTTGTTGATTTGTTTGATCATGCATTGCTTCATGTAAACCATCTTGACTTCTGGCATCTGTAGGATACAGACAGTACTGAATCCGGTGATGATAAGGTATTGTGTAGTAGTGTGAAACCTTTGTGCCATGCACCGTTTGATCACCTGTGGTTATTGGCTATGTTAGCAATTTTGTGGTTTATATGAACCTTGTTCTGGGAAATCTGGGCATGCATTGCGTTAAGTGTTGTCCCAGATTAGCAAGTGCAGTCTGTACAGGCTAATCAAGGATGACACTTTCGGCCTAAACTATATTTTCGCTAAGAAGAGACTTTGTTTAAATGAAAAATTCCATACAAGCGGAAAGTGTTGTCTCTTATTAGCCTGTAAGGACTGCACAAGCTAATCTGGGATGATACTTTACGCACATGCATTAAACCCAGTTTTCCCAGAACGAGACTAATATACTTCTGGAATTATTTCAAGGCTTCAAAAACATATGCAAAGAATAAATGAATGTGTTGCCATTCATCCTGGGCCTTATAGCTTTTAGCAAGTTTGTAGTTAATAAATTTTTATTTTTATGTCCACCAGTATATACTGGGGGACATATTGTTTTTGCCCTGTCTGTCTGTTGGTTTGTTTGTTTGTTTGTTTGCGCCAACTTTAACATTGGCCATAACTTTTTCAATATTGAAGATAGCAACTTGATATTTGGCATGCATGTGTATCTCATGGAGCTGCACATTTTGAGTGGTGAAAGGTCAAGGTCATCCTTCAAGGTCAAAGGTCAAATTTATGGGTCAAAATCGCTCAAAAGTGGACATAGTGTTTCACAAACACATCTTGTTTTTTATGCAGTCTTTTTGTTTCTATTGTTTTCAACAATAAAACAATACAGGTCACCATGGCGTAGTGATGCTGTGTACACCTATCGACCTGGAGGTCAAGGGTTCGATCCCCACTCTGGGAGCATACTTTAGATCTCGCCAAATGCACTAAGTACTGGTTCTACTCAGGACGGACTCAAGAGCATTTCAAGAAGTTATAGGCTTTCAATGCAATTAAGCTTAAAATAAATGGGTTTTAACTAACAATAAAACATGTTATGATGGAATATTTATTTTGGAGTTTTTTTTAAAAGGAATTTTGAATTTAAATGACAATTTATGATCAATTGTACACAAAAAAAATCTAATGGATATTTTACATTATGAAGTGTGCTTATTTTGTATTTGTTTTATGTAGAACCAGACTGAGTCCACTCTGAAGTAATAAAATGCTACAAATTTTAAATGTTTTTTTAAAACAAATTCAGTGTTTTGTGGTAAATCTAGTTCTTTATCATTCACTCAGTTTGTAAGCAGTCAAAAACACGACTATATACAGTGTATATATTTAATATTTAGATGCAAATGAAATAAATAATATAGGGTACTTAAAAACTTATTATGTATAGGTAGGTGGTAAGGATAAGTTCCATAACATTTAAAATGATAATAGATTCAATAAAAAAAACAATCATTGCAGCATCTTTGTCAGATTTATTCTTTCTACATAATTTTATAGACCCATGTTTAGTTTCACAACCTTTGTTTACTGCTCAAACCAAGTTTTGTGGGTTGCCCTTTTTGGTTTAGAGCATGGTTTTCAGTAAACTGTTGTATGGACTAGTGTACCCTTCCTTCCCTGTTTGCTTGCCCTATATGGATTTGCAGTGATTTTCTTAGGGCTAATTTTAAACAAAATTCACCCCGTTTCTCTGCTTGAAAGGTTTATATTCCCCCACCCCCCCCCACCCCCCTGTAATGGCCTTATAATTCCGCCATAAATGTAAGACTTATTTTGAAACATAAAAGAACTATATCGGGTTAAAAAATTATTAAGTTGGAAGCGTTTTTGTAAAGAAATGTCAGCAATTTATCAAACCAGCTTGAGCTTTATATAATTTAGCTTTTGTAGCAAAGCATTTCATAAATGTATTATAGCAAAGTAGAAAATAAACATGTAATCATACTAATCTAAAAAATAATTCCCATTTTTGCCGTAAAATTCCCTATTTCAATGTCCCTGAATCTTTGCGCCAAAGTGAAAGAACCCCACTTATTTGTGTATGAGATGTTTTAAGAAAACTGGGCATAATGCATGTGCGTAACATGTCGTCCTAGATTAGCCTGTGCAGTTTGCACAGGCTAATCAGGGACAACACTTTCCGCCTAAATTGGATTTTTGCTAAGAAGGGACTTCATTTAAGCAAAAAATGTCATAAAAGCGGAAAGTGTTGTCCCTGATTAGCCTGTGCGGATTGCACAGGCTAATCAGGGACGACTCTTTACGCACATGCATTATGCCCAGTTTTCTCAGAACACAACACATTTGTGTATGAGATGTTTTGATGTTGTGTTACCCTTGTGTTGTACAACGTGTTTCGATTTGGTTTTGTTGTGCTGCAACTAGACAACTTAAATAGCATAATAAAATGGCCAATAAGCGATTTTTGCACATTTTGCTGGCGTTTTTGATGTACCCACTTAAGAAGGTTGTGGGACATATAGATTTGCTCTTGTCTGTCTGGGCAAACATTTCGGGTGTACATGGTTGTTTGTTATGTTGCACAAAGAACCAAAACATTGAATTATTTTCAAAGGTTTGTGAGCTAGGGTAGGTGTTTACTGTGTATATTAAAAAAACTCAGCATTTTGGACTGTCTGATGTCTATGCCCCCGGTAGGGTTGCATATAGCAGTTGAACTGTCTGTCTGTCCGAAAACTAACGTTGGCCATAACTTTTGCAAAATTGAAGATAGCAACTTGATATTTGGCATGCATTTGTATCTCATGAAGCTGCACATTTTGAGTGGTGAAAGTTTAAGGTCAAGGTCATCTTTCAAGGTCAAAAATCAAAATCAAGGGAAGTAATAAGCTTAAAAAGGGAGATAATTTCTAAACCTGCCAAATGATATATTGAAATTTTATTTCAAAGCAGGTCAATAGGGGGCATTGTGTTTCTGACAAACACATCTCTTGTTTTGTATCATGCCTTACTCAAAAAGTATTATGCCTTACTGTATAAGCATATTCTTCAGGATGTGAACTAGCCCACCTGGGTATTTTCATGTACTTTATTTCTAAATCACCAACGTTATGGCTCCCTTGTTGAGAAACAAGTTTGTGACTTGTGTTGCATGTAACTCAATTGCTTGTGAGATTAAACTTTATAAGCATGTAAATCAGAATTTGAACTTGTGCACTTGAGTATTTTGATGCCTATTAGTGTTCAACACTAGCAGAATTTTGAGAAAAAATTGGAATGTGGGGACATCCATGTCTTTAACACATGTCTAGTTTAAGTTACAATGTTTAAATGCTTTAACTTTTGGTAATTGGTTTCTCTCTCAGAAGTTTTGTATTATCGAATGTAAATGCTAAATGTGCGAAAACTTATTTAGATTTTTGTTTATATCCTTTGCTACATACATATAAGTGTGGTTCTGTGAATATTGTCTAATTTAAGTGTAAAAGATGCCAAGCATTCTGTGCGTTCAATTTATGTTCTGTGAATCTGTCTTGTGCAAACTTGCCATCATTTACATTTCTTCATTAACCCTTTGCATGCTGGGAAATTTGTTGTCTGCTAAAATGTCGTCTGCTGAATTTCTAAAATTAGCATTTTCTTCAAAAAAAATTATAAGACCACTATCAGAATAGCAAACAGTTTGGATCCTGATGAGACGCCACGTTCTGTGGCGTCTCATCTGGATCCAAACTGTTTGCAAAGGCCTTCAAAATCCGGTTCCAGCGCTCAAAGGGTTATGCAGCCATGGATTTGCATGCCCCGTCCCTGAGTTTGCAAATACGCTACAAATTTTGATGCAATCCGCACAGGCTAATATCAGGGAGAACACTTTCTGCTTTTATTGTATTTTTCGTTTAAAGACAGTCTCTTCTTGACGAAAATTCAGTTTAGGCGGAAAGTGTCCTCCCGGACTGCACAGGCTAATCTGGGACGACACTTTACACTCTTGCATTAAGCCCAGTTTACCTAGATCAAGGCTTAATTTATCTGCAGTATTCGTCAACAGGTACTGATATAATTTTGAAAACACTT
This sequence comes from Dreissena rostriformis, assembly GCA_007657795.1. Lineage (NCBI taxonomy): Eukaryota > Metazoa > Mollusca > Bivalvia > Myida > Dreissenidae > Dreissena > Dreissena rostriformis. The sequence continues at coordinate 10,183 of VMBQ01013003.1, forward strand.
TGATTCTCAATGTTTAAGTATTTGTAAGCACAAAAACAACAACACTAATTCCAAAATTGTAGTCAAAATGAGGTGATTTTTTTTTTCCCAATGCAAAGGGACCTGGCTCCATTCCAAAAAAATATTGCGGAAAAAAAAATGCAATATTTGTCTCCAGGTGCTGAAGTCTCTTGTTGATAAAAATCCAGTTAAGGCGGAAAGTGTCGTCCCTGATTAGCATGTGGGGACTGCACAGGCTAATCTGAGACAACACTTTAAGCACATGCATTGAGCCCAGTTTTTCCAGAACGAGGCTAAATGAATGTACAGAATTTGTCAAAGTGCGTATCTGAGTGGTAAAGTTTTAACCCTTTGAGCGCTGGAACCGGATTTTGAAGGCCTTTGCAAACAGTTTGGATCCAGATGAGACGCCACAGAACGTGGCGTCTCATCAGGATCCAAACTGTTTGCTATTCTGATAGTATTCTTTGAAAAAATTGATGAAAATCCTAATTTTAGAAATTCAGCAGACAACATTTTAGCAGACGACAAATTTCCCAGCATGTAAAGGGTTAAGATAAAAACAAAGATGCCAGATTTTATAAATCCAAGAAATTTCATTTGAACGATAAATGTCTCCAGGTGCTGAAGTACTCTCAGTCCGACTGGAACAAGATGAAGCAGGAGTTGGAGCTGGAGTACAACACTCGAGTACTCAACAAGGAGCGCGAGTGGGGCAAGAAGCTGGCGGACCGAGACAAGAAGATCGCCTATCTGGACGAACAGGTGCTCCTGTTGAGGTCAGCTAATGAGGACATGAAGTGAGTGCCGACATTCGGTGATTGTATTAATTTCATACTTTCTCGTTTATAACATTTTATGCCACCTTAGGCAGCCTGGCAAATCAACTGTGAAACAGAAGACATTTATAGCTAGACAATATGTTTTTGGAAAACTGGGCTTAATGTATGTGCGTAAAGTGTCGTCCCAGATTAGCCTGTGCAGTTTTGTTTGAATGAAGTCTCTTGTAATTTAAAATCCAGTCTAGGCGGAATGTGTTGTCCCTGATTAGCCTGTGCAGACTGCACAGGCTTATCGCTTTACGCACATGCGTTAAGCCTGGACGAGCAGGTGCTCCTGTTGAGGTCTGCTAATGAGGACATGAAGTGAGTGCCGACGTTCGGTCATTTTATTTATTTTATACTTTCCTGGAATTGAAAGGGAAATATCAGTGATTTGAAACTGGTACTTCACGGTTTGAAAGGGAGACAGTGTTTTTGAGATTAGGAAGGGGGCCGAAATTTGGCCCCACATTCGGCGGAAAAAAACACTGTAAGTAAGCATGTCAGGGGCTCAGCCTCACTTACGAAAAAATTCCTGAAGCTTTTGCTCAAAAACATTTAGTTGGAGTGTGAAGTATGATTCAAGTGATATTTGATGTGTATAACTGGTAGTTATACCATTTTTTAATTGAAACATTTTTATGCACCCGTTGGGGTGGCATATAGTAGTGTCTGTCCATCCTGCATTCCGTTTCCAGGAGTTTTTCCTTATGGCTTTGAGCTATTTTCCTGATTTTTGGTATGTGAGTCCACCTGCATGAGTTACAGATCAAGTTTGACTTTAGTTCCGGTCCATTGTTTTTTGGCGAAGTTATAGGCCTTGGCATTTCTTAAAAAATAAAACTTTTCCAAAATTTCTCAAAAAGCTGTCTGCAGATACTTACCTTATATTTGGTTTGTGAGTCTACCTACTTGACCTTCAGATAAAGTTCAAATTTATTTGTGGAGCATTTATTTTTGATGAAGTTATGGCCTTGGACTTAACCAATTTGTCTTAAACTTTTTCCAGATTTTTTTGCGAAACGCTTTTAAGATATTTGCCTGATTTTTGGTGTGTGAGTCTACCTGCATGACTTTTAGATCAAGGTTTACATGTAGTTTTTGTATGTATATGTGAAGTTTTGAGACAAAAGTGGAATGAGCTGGCATCTGTGCCATCTTGTTTTTACTAGTCCTTAATTCAAGTAAAAAACATCCTCTATAAATATGGACTGAGTCGTGCTTTGAGAAAATGGGGTTTAATGCATGTGCGTAAAGTGTCGTCCCATATTAGACTGTGCAGTCTGCACAGGCTAATCAGGGACGAAACTTTCCGCCTAAACTTGATTTTCATCAAGAACTAGTCTTCCTTTTAGCGAAAAATACAATAAAAGCGGAAAGTGTTGTCCCTGATTAGCCTGGACTGCACAGTCTAATATGGGACGACACTTTACGCACATGCATTAAACCCCCTTTTCTCAGAGCGCGACTCATATGAAAATGTTTCATTTCAGATTAGTGGTCACAGAGTTTGAAAAGACTATCGCGCAGCTTCAAGGTAGGTCTGTCTTCACTTTGATCCCCTTGGAAGAAGTAGGGGCACATTTCTTTGCACCTTTCTATTGGTCGGTATTTTTTTTTGCACATAGGGTTTTTTTCCCACTTTTTGGGAAGAAAGCCCATGGCATTTTCAAGAAATTGGGAAAATACATTCAGAAGCCTTCTTTTTTCGCACAAAAAGTCCACTGATTTGGGAAAAACTAATTTGATGTAACTCTTTAAAATAATTCAAATTAAAAGAAACAAAATCATATAAATCATTATATATACTTTGTGAGATGTAATTGAAATAAAATTTAAATAAAATAATCATTAGACACTCACTTTCGTAAAAAAAAAAAAAAAAAATGAATTTTTTAGCACATTTTGGGGGAAAAGTATACTTTTTGGGATTGGGAATATAGCCGAATTTCGGCTATGAAATCAGGCCAAAAATAACCATGTCACATATATCTTTGCTGCCTGTTGGGGGGTAATTGTCTCTTGTAAGGTTAGTGTAGAGAAATACATATTATAGACTTATATAGCAATATTAAAACTCCAAAATCCGAGATTTGATTGTGACCATTCTTTACAACAGCGATTTAATTTGCATATTATCCACGCTTTGGGAAAACGAGGTTTAATGCATGTGAGTAAAGTGTTGTCCCAGATTAGCCTGTGCAGTCCACACAGGCTAATCAGGGACAACACTCTCTGATATTACTATATTTTTCATTTAAAGAGAGTCAGTTCTTATCGAAAATCTAGTTGAGGCGGAAAGTGTCATCCCTGATAAGCCTTTCTTTGCTCCCATGCATTAAGCCCTGTTTTCATAGAGCAAGGCTCATATTGATCGACATTTATGGAAAGGCGCATAAGCTATATCCATTGTGTCTGTATTGGTGAATTAATGTGTGGATTCATACATTTAGGAATAAATATTGTAGAAACACAATAAGCAAATTGATTATATTAAAAGGCTTATCCCTAATTAAAAATAGCTTTTTACATTTTTTTTGTATGGATAAAAAGGTATAGTTTGTGCTATATCTCAGATGTATTCAGTCTTCACACTAACTATAAGCCTGAAAGCCCAAGGCTGGTGAAATTTTATTCGGGCTACAATAAATTTATCATTTATATAGTCGGGCTATCGAATAGTTTTTATGTTTCTTATAAGGCATAAGGATTCGGGCTAGTGGTTTAAATATATTACCGTGAAGACTGGATGTATTCACACATATCTACTAGTAAAATGAAGCACTCGCTCATAAAAGGGTTAAATAATTAGCCAAGTATGGATTGCATTAATGCAACTCTATGTAAGACAAGATTAAAGCCTCTATAACGCTCAAAAATCAGCAAAAAAATTGTTATATATTTTTATAAAAAAATTAAACATATAAATAATCAGTGTTCCTTATAACAATAGCCAAAATTTCAACGTTAGATGTGCTCTGGTAACATAGATTTAACACGATATAAAATGCTCTTTTTTATTTTTGTGTGACACAATTAATTCCATTTTAATTTCCCGCACTGATATCTATTGATACAACACATGAACACTAAATTGGTACATGAACATGTGTTGAATATATTGTACCACAAAAAAATAAAAAGAGCGTTTTGTATCGTGTTAAATGTATGTTACCAGAGCACATTTAAAGTTGGCATTTTGGCTATTGCTATAAGGAATACTGATTATGAATATGTTTACTTTATTTAACGCAATATATTACGAAACTTTCGTAGATTTTTTAGCACAATAGAGTCTTTAAAAGCTATGACCAATTGTTTTTGCAGCTGACAAACTGAAATCGAGCTCAGAATCTCAGAACACATTTGGAGATGTTATAAAAGAACGGGATCAGGTAAAGACTTCCGTTTAACCCATTAATGCCGTGTGGACTCTCCCATCCTTCTAAATTGGATCAAATCATTTCCAAAATAAGGGATGTCTGGTATATTTATTTCTATTTTTAGAATATTTCTAACAGAAATTCCTTTAAGCAAACAGCGCAGACCCTGATGAGATGCCGCATCATGCGGCGTCTCATCTGGGTCTTCGCTGTTTGCCAAGGCCTTTTTTGTAGATGCTAGGCATAAATGGGTTAATATTTCATGTTTCTAGCTCTACTGAATTTGATTTTGCTAAAGTAATTGATCAGTAGGAAAATCTAGATTGTCATAACTTAATATGTGAAAATAAACAAAAAATTGAACAAATAATTTGTCACATTTTGGCAAAGTTAGCTTCTTAACTTGTCGATAATTTATAGTTTATGAATTCAACGGCCAGGAACTTATTTACATATATTAATACTCCCGGATATTGAGGTAAGTGGGTTAAACTGGAATCACCCCGGAGATCTGTCTTTCTATCCGTCTGTCTGTCTGTCTGTTTGTCTGTCTGTCCGTCTGTCTGTTTGTCTGTCTGTTTTTCTCTCTGACTGTCTGTCTGTCTGTCTTTCTCATTGACTGTCTGTCTGTCTGCCTGTACGTTCGTCTGTCTGTCTGACACAAACTTGTTGGCAGGGGTTCTCTTACACTTTTCAATGTACAACATTCAAACTTGGTGGCATTCTTTCTTACAATATGAAGTTGTACAATTGCAATTTTTATCGTCCTATATTAGCAATTACAAAAGTTATGCCTCTTTTTCAACTAAGAATTTCTCAGGGAAAATTGGGCTTTATGCATGTGCATAAGTGTCGTCCAAGATTTGCCTGTGCAGTGTGCACAGGCTAATCATGGATGACACTCTCCGTCTTAACTGGATTTTCGTAAAGAAGAGACATCCTTAAACAAAAATTTCTTTAAAAGCAGAAAGTGTCATCCCTGATTAGACAGACAGTCAATGAGAAAGACAGACAGACAGACAGTCAGAGAGAAAAACAGACAGACAAACAGACAGACGGACAGACAGACAAACAGACAGACAGACAGACGGATAGAAAGACAGATCTCCGGGGTGATTCCAGTTTAACCCACTTACCTCAATATCCGGGAGTATTAATATATGTAAATAAGTTCCTGGCCGTTGANCAGACAAACAGACAGACGGACAGACAGACAAACAGACAGACAGACAGACGGATAGAAAGACAGATCTCCGGGGTGATTCCAGTTTAACCCACTTACCTCAATATCCGGGAGTATTAATATATGTAAATAAGTTCCTGGGACGTCCTAATCTGGGACGACACTTAAGGCACATGCATTAAGCCCAGTGTTCCCAGAACGAGGCTCATATGGTATATTTCTTTTACAGGCTCTGGAAGATCTTCAGTCGGTAGAGACGGCATTTTCTGACCTCCATCAGCGCTACGAACGTACTAAGGGCGTAGTGGAAGGTTTCAAGAAGGTACTGCTTAATTTATATAGATCTGATTTCTTGCCATAGCAAAAAATTCACTTTTTACATACAATTGATGTTTATGTGTACTCATTCATTTAAGAAAAATCTGTGTGCTTCGCACAGGCTAATCAGGTACAACATTCCCCTTTTGTGTTTTTTGTTTGAAGAAAGTCTCTTCTGAGCAAAAATCCAGTTTAGGTGGAAAGCTTTGTTGGAGATTAGCCTGTGCACACTGCACAGGCTTATCTGGGATCACACTTTATACAAATGTCGTATGTATTTCACTAGAATGAGGAAATACTCAAGAAGTGTGTGCAAGATTACCAGGGCAGACTGAAGGCGACCGATGAAAAGATGGCGTCCATTATAGAGCAGGCTGAGGATAAACTGGCACGGTATGTAGTGGGATAAACTGGCATGGTATGTAGTGGGATAAACTGGCACGGTGTATAGTGGGATAAACTGGCACGGTATATAGTGGGATAAACTGGCACAGTATATAGTGGGATAAACTGTCACGGTATATAATGGGATAAACTGGCACGGTATATAATGGGATAAACTGGCACGGTATGTAGTGGGATAAACTGGCACGGTTTATAGTTGGATTTATTATAGGGGCTTGTCTATTTACTGTCTAGTTAGCACAATAAAACACTTAAGTTTGCAAGAGTATTCTATGAAGATCTTGCATTTGATAATGATCCACGCTCAGAGAGTGTTCAAAATAGTGGTTCTAAACAGAAAATATGCTCCATGATATCTAAGATTTTCCATTTGGTTTTATTCACCACAAAGTCAAAGGGCTACACACATCTATCAGGTCCACTGTTAAGTTTGTAAAAGGCAGGGCTCTGTCATATAAAATATTGTACCACAAATATTGGGTAGTTGTTAGTAACTGGTATATCACAGTACACGCCCAGTTTTTACCAGTTAACTTCTAGGATGAGCTTACCTTGCTAAGAAAATCTGTGAGTAGATAAATTGACTGCTGTTTTGCGACTAAAATAATGTTAAACACTGAAATAAAATAATATATCACAATATTTTGTTAACAAGAAAGGTGTTGCTTTATGGCTTCTTGACATGAAGTGGCTTTCATTTGATGACGTCAAACTGTTAATTAATTCACACAGATTGCGTATTTTTGCCAGACTTTTATTAATGTCCTTGACCCTTTGTTGATAATTTCATTAAAAAAAAACAACAGCTAACATGAGTAATTTGGGATTAAATTATCAAAATAAAAACAAGAGAAATGTTGCAACTGTGATTATATAAATTGGTAAGTGTCAGTTCTAAGAAGACGTTTTGTGTGGTAAATCAACGAGTTTTCTATACAAAAACTACAACCATAACACGCGAGGATAGATGCTCCTCAAAATTTCTTTTTTTTTATGAAACACCTCATAAGTTGAGACTTTAATCAAGTTTTGAAGGTAAAAAGTCTTGAGTTATGACTAGGTTTTTACAGTAATCAAATATGCAATGAAACTTTTTCATCTGTGACAGGGCCAGTGACGAAATGGAGAAATTGCGTAAAACTACAACCACAGAAGTGGCTCGACTGGAGGCCGCCACTAAGAAAGCAGATCTGAAAATACAAGGCCTTCAGAGGAGCTTGGAGCAAAAGGTACTGGTGAACAGCTATTGCATTAAAAAAAATATTATATTGGAGCAAAAGGTACTGTTGAATAGCTTAAATTAAGAAAAAAAAGTATATAGTTAGCCAGGCTCTGGTAAAATTGGGCTTAATGCATGTGCGTAAAGTGTCATCCCAGATTAGCCTGTGTGGTCCGCACAGACTATTCAAGGACAACACTTTCTGCTAATCTCGATTTTTTTTAAGACGGATTTCCTTTTTCATGAAAATATAATAAAAACGGAAAGTGTCGTCCCTGATTAGCGTGTGCAGAGTGCACCGCTTTTGAGCTTTCAAACAAATTTCCTGGAAGAGTTTAATAAATTATGGAATGAAATGTCACATTTTTTTATCACATGCATAAATTAGTATAGAAAATTAATATTAACAGTCATGAACAAGTTTGAAAGTTGTTTACATTTTGCAACATCACTTGCGTTACAAGGTCACTTTAGAAAAATAACGTAATGTCAGTAAAAAAAATATATCCAATGGTAACATTCAAAAAGCTAAATTAAACATGTTTAAATAAAAATATTTGGTAATTGTTATATTACGTTAAAAACAAGGTGTAGCATGTGCTTATTCTAGATTTCTGAAGTACAAAAGTATGATACTATAATAA
>VMBQ01013004.1:0-17851 GCA_007657795.1 Dreissena rostriformis
TCAATAGAAAACAAAAACAATTGAGGAAAAGTCTTCTCTAAGTCACAAACCGCGTTTTATTTTTTGCAGCTATCACACATATCCTCATCATAAAACTTCGAATCACATAATAATCACTCAGAAAAGTTATTTTTGTGCCTCACACGCGTTTTTTATTTAGATTTTAGTCTTACATTTTAAATTTTGATGTTCACTCAAATCCGGAAGCTACTTCAATTTTAAATGATAGCTACCAGTAAAAAGCTAGTATTTACTTATAAATTCCTCCTATAAAAACCACTGTAATCAGTTGATAAACTCGCATTATATGAGCTTCCTTATGTTTCAATTACTTACAATAACTGTTTTTTTTACTTGTTATTTTTTATGTAAATAAAATAAATGATTAGGTATGTTTTTCTAATAAAATGTGTGTTTCTTGTTGTTAATCTATTTTGTTAAAAGCAATCAATACACTAGGTAGAATTTTTGTTTTCATAATACCCTTTTCCAATCAGTGTTAATATTTAAAAGGATATATCTTTAAAAAAGATATACAGCGTTGATTTTGGTTTGTGTTGTTGAAAGGTAATGAGTTATATCAATGGGATCAAGGATAGTGAATACCTTTTTCTGTGCAGTTCTTAGCTGCATCACACGCAAATCAATTACATGTTGTTGCGCCAGATTTCGTGGCTTATTTCGCATTATTAGATATTACTAATCATATATCTATAGATAGAGAACACAAATACACAATAAGAATATAATGAAATGAAGACATATAAGTCAACCGGCCGGACATTATCCGTACATACTTGAAATATTTGTACACACGTTCTTCTAACAGACCAGTTTTAGTGGTTTGTCGAACATTGTTATTTTATTCGACTATTAAAAGTATCATGAATTATCGCGCTCATGCTTAATAAATTGGTAAATATGGTGGAATAATTCTTTTTAAATTCATCAAAACTAGTACTTATTGTGGAATTGTTGAAAACACATGAAGAATCAATAATTGACATACCATAATTACATCAAATACAAATACAGATAAATAGTATTTATATATGGCAAAAAGTATTAACATATTCTATTGCGCTTTACAATAACATATTAAGCATTAAGATAAAAAAAGTTGTAAACAATATACATTTCTGTTCAATAGCTTTAAAAACATCAGCATTTTCTATTATAGTTCATAACAATGCAGACTTCATATTAGTCTGACTGTTAAGTTTATTGTTAGTAAAATTGTCCAAACAAATGTGTTTTCAGCCTTGATCTAAAAGTGGCGCCAGACTTACAATTCTTGAGGTAATCAGGTAGATTGTTCCACCATTTTGGACGGACGACGGCATGAGATATATCAGCCAATTTTGTTCTTCGTCTAGGGAGGTAGAATGTTGTCTCATTGTGTGACCTTAATTTGCAGTGTCCTAGAGCAGGTAAAAACATTTTCATAGGTATACTGAAGCTGTACCATGGATTACACGAAATACTACAACTACTACTGTTAACATCACCCTGGTTTTAACTGGAAGCCAGTGTAGCTGTTTTAGGAGATCAGTTATTGGTTCTTCAAAAGAAGCGTTCAAGACTACTCGTGCAGCATGATTTTGGATTCGCTGAATAAGCACGAACTTCCATAAAAAAGACCATTGCAAAAGTCAATATGCGAATGAAATAATCCATGAACTAATGATGTACATTCTTTTGTAAGATGTTTACGTATAACTTTGATATTTCGTAGCTGTGCATGAGCAATCTGACACTTTTTCTGGATGTGTTCGTCAAAGTTGAGAGTGTTGGTCATGATAACACCATGATCCCCTGCATGACTGACAAATTCAACTTCGCAACCACTGACAGCCACACTTGAAGTACTTAGTTTCGCCAACTGTTGCCTGGTCCCATATACAATAACTTCAGTTTTTTATTGATTCATTTTCAATTTGAAGGCTGACGTCCTCAAGGCAACTTTCAAGTTGCTGAAAAATAGTTTACTCGTTTTCAGAATTACCTGTTTGAATTTTGAATGCTATCTTTTGGTCATCCGCATAACCATAAAGATCGGCCAGATATTTCTTAACCAATCTGTTGAGAGCAGATATATACAAATTAAATACAATTGGATCGGCACAACAACCCTTGGGACACCGAAAAGCAATTGTTTAGTTTCAGATGTTGACTGTTCGACTAACACTTTCCTTGTTCGGTTGGTAAGATAGGAGTTGATCCATTTGAAGGGAATGCCATGAATACCAAATTCATCCTGAAGAATACGAATAAGTATTGGGATATGATACATCAAACGCTGCACTCAAATCAACCATGACCGAATATCGCAGAATATCTCCACAAGTTCACCTAGTTAACGCGATAGCGTTTATATATCGCGTTTATATAACGATTATTTTACTGACAGCGAACTGACCTTGAAACCTTATGAGAAGGAATGCAATGCATTCAAGTGAGTTCACGATTCCACTGCTGGAACGACGGCTTGTTTAAAATGTAATGCTTTAACATGTTAAAGGTCAATTTCAAAGAAGATCCAAAGTCAATATATTTAATGCTATTTACATTGAAATATGATTAAATTATCCGGTAAATAATGTTTTAGTGTTGTGTTTAACATAAAAAGATGATGTTGGTGACTTTTATGATCGTAACTCGCAAAGCGTTGATTCGCTTATCTCCCATGTTCTCCCCTGCTGTGTGACGTCACAGCTGAACAAGCATTTTCGCGGCCGCTGTAGAAGATAAGCGATAGTTCAGAATTCGGGTTTTATTTTTCTGTTTTTATTGATATTTTCGTGATTTGTTTTTCACTGGTTAAGCAGATACAGATAAAACGCTGATATATTTACTTCTGCGCGATTGTGTTAACATTTCGTCAGCTTCACTGAATACTTCATACAATTACCATCGGATGTCATCTGTCAAAACAATGATAATCCCGTATATGGCCGATTTCCATTGTTAACATTAAATTCTGGTAAATCTTGACGAAAACATTCCTCAAATTCATAAACACAAACTTTCTCCATTTTTTCTAAAGTATCAAACGCATTCGGCATATGTTTAATTTTAAAGATTTGATGAAATAAGCGCCTTATCAGGACTAAGGCATTCAACATTCTGTAAATCACCTGACGCGTTATGCGCGCGTGTTGTACAGTGCTTGTTCTGTTGCGACAAATAAATATTGCACATGTACATGGGTATTTTGTGAATTTTCCTATTTCCTGATAAAAAGCCTGCGAAAAGTGGTTTGGGTGTTTTTATTTGGAACAAAGAAAAAAATCGAAGCGCTGACAACATTTGGATCTTTTAATTTCAATAAAAAAATTCTTAGCGAATTTCAACCAAAATACCGGGGTATCTCGCAAATTATTTCCCATTGACAATTCCTTTGAATAAAATAAAAATCAAACACGCTGTATCGTTATCGTTACACTCTTTTAGTTCGCTTATTATTGAAACAATTATTGTACTGTATACTTATTGCACACAAAAAGGATCGTGTACAATTCATATTCTTTTGCAACGACCAATAAACAACTTAATTATATTAAAGATATCATAAAATGTACAAGTCATATTCTGTATTTAAACATTTGTTTGTATTTAAATTGTCAAAATTATTTTTATTTTGTGTCGTCTGTGTATGGTGTATGTCGGATGGTTCTCATTTGTTTTTAAAATTCGTTTGAAAATAAATATCGATATTTTAAATGCTTTAAGCAAGTCTAGTTTCCGAGATCATATACGGGACTTAACTGTTTGAGCTACTTTGATATGTTTACTGACCTATACAATTATTGTTTTGACAGACGACACGTGCTTATCTAAAGTTTGTGTGTCGTAATACACAGGATATTGGATGTTCAGGGCTTGATTGGGTAATAAAACAAAGACGCAGTCGGCGGTTTTCGGTAGAGGGTTTGTACTGACCAACATAATATTTAATAGTGCACGTGCTTATCTTACTTTTGGTGATCAAACCACGGGTCGTTGCCACTGTGTGCTTGTTTGGGACATAAAACACAATCCCGATGGCTATTTTCAGTAGCACACGTGTTCAGAAACTAACAAGTTCGAGTAATAAATCACAGAGATTATGATCTGAAAACTGCATGGAGTCTGGGTGTGAAATACATGTTGAAATTTGGAAAAGGAGACATATTCCTTTTATATCTGCTAACAATCCCGAATTGTTCTACAAACAATCACTTTAATAACAAACCGTTTGCGATTGCAAATTGTCTTATTAATCGTATTATTGTACCACATAATTTAGACCGTAACGAAAACGATACGTCGTGTTTGATTTGAAATTAATTTAGAGGAAATGTCCATTTCAAATTATTCGTGATATAATTGTGTTTAAAAGACCAATTAAACTTTTAACCGAAATCAACAGATCTCAACGTTCTCTGCGCTACCAAGTTTGTATCCAAAAATCAGTACACGCACTCTTTCCATGCGTTTAGCGTGATGTTGTACATTACCGCATAATTTTCGTGCGCTTATTGTCGGAACAAAGGAAAGAAAACGAAATATACATAAGGACTGTGGATTACAAATTGTTATTCTTATTGGGGAATTCAACAAGACATTTATATTTGTAATATATTTTATGAATTCAAAATCATTTTTTTAAACGCTTTCTGTGTCAAAAAATATTTTGATAATATAAGGCATGAAAAGCAAGATTGTCAGGAGGATTACACCCGGTTGCAATCACCAGTCTCTTAAGTAGGCCTAACTGACCACCCGTCCACGATAATTGTATCGTGGGGGAAAACACATAAGGATTAGTGTGGCAGGTATAACAAAGCCATAAAACTGCAATACACTAATTAAATTATCGATTTATAGTGACACGGGGGTAATTCAGATGCAATCAAATTGCCGCTAATGATTATCAGTCGCGCATTTTTGCAAAAAATCGGATATTCTGTTTTTCATTTTTATCCATAAATAAGACGCTTCAGAAAAAAGTCCCGTCTTATACCCCGAAAAATACGGTAGTGTGTTTTTTGTCTTCTGACAATTTTATTGAACTTTACATTTGCACTATGCATAAGTGGAAAAGATTACAAACTAGAACAAAAACATGCGCGATGAACAGCTAGAGCATCAAGGTAATTACATCGATGGATGCAAATGATTAGAATTATTGTTATAAGTTATAGTATGTGTTAAAATAATACGTTTTTTTTACTTGTATTTATTTAAAAATGAAGAATACAATAATTTCGAAAGATGATGAAAAATCTAATAACGAACATTTCAGGGCTTTTTGCAGCCATTTTGGGAAAAGGAGTCTGTTCTAAATATGATTTTTTTTAATTGATGAAATGGCGTGTGCTGTACATAAACGGTATATTTTCATGCAGTTCATCTTCATAATGATCAGATTTGTCAGAAAAATCCATAATTTTACATAAAAGTATTGATGTAATAGCAAAGCAGTTGATCGTCTACGCAGAAATAACGGTGTTAAACATGTTCATGTGTGACGTCACAGCAAGGGAGGTAAGTCAGTCCAGCTTTTAGAAAACAGTGCGTTATTGGAAGATTTACCCGGTGATTTATGGCATAAGGCGTAAGGCTTAATTGTTGCAAATAGTTTTATTCCGCATCTCAAACAATTATCTTTAATATTATTAAGTTTCCAAAAGTGTTAAAATTGACCTTTAAACATATCAGGATAAGGAAAAACAATGCTTATATGATCTAAATTATACTAGTGCACAGAATGCAATATGGTTGTATTTTCTAAATACGAGAACATCTATGTCCACAATAATTAGCTACTTTTAAAAGATACATCATTGATTATACCAATAAACTGTATGCTTTTTTCACAATTAGTCTATAATTAAAAAAGATGAAATATAAAGTTTTATTTTTAAACAAAATTTCATTTTAGATCACAAATTTAAACAATGATTGCTTAATATCATGACATAATAGAAGTATGAAAAGAGAATACTAGCAAACATGTAAAAACATAAAAAATATAATGATAACATATAATATATATAAAAAATGCACTGTGTTGTGTAAGAAATACACCAAATCGTGGGCTTAGCGCGAAACGGTCGTAACTGACTCTTTGTAAAGTTTTCAGTACGATACAAAATTAAATAATTTATTAGTTTTTTTTATCACTAATGAAAAAATATTTTTCATGAACTTAGGTATTGAATTGTTCATTTATTTAAAGTTCAGCACTGTATTATGTGAATTGGGAATAAGACATCAATTTGAGAATAAATTGTGTTTTATCAAAATTGCATAATATGCAGTTTTATATGTTGTATTTATTTAGTTTGACAAATTATAATTAAAACAGATACTTGCATATATAATAGCATCATTTAAATTGATTTGACTTCAAAACTGGATTTTTTATTAATAAAAAAAATCCTCATGAAATGAAACTGCGTCCATGCCGCAGATAAGACTGTTTGTGTTTTGTGCTTAAAATCTTGAAATGTTTGATTTAATTTTTTTATTTATTAAGGTAATATCTGAAAATAAAATCCTTTTTTTCTGTTTATTTGTCTTGATACGTAGACTTTTATTCTGAATACTTGAAATATGTGTTTATTGAAATATTTGTTTAACGATGGAAGAAAATACATAGAGGATATTTGTTGGATTCGGTGGAATATCAATTTTAAATCACGAGTGATCATAGAAAATATATTTTTTCTATGATCACGAGTGAATTAAAATAGATATTCCACCGAATCAAACAAATTTTCTTTTTATGTTATGCTTACAAATGTTTTTTTTGTATTTTTGCCATTCCGGTCTAACTAATTCCCTGTTGGGCGCCCCAAAATTACAGTACCGCTTTATAAAATAAGCGTTGCAAATAGTTCACAAGAAAACATACATTCAAGTTTCAACAATAAGTATATTTTTATGCAAAACATATCGAGTGAGTATAAACAAAAACCGATCACATCATTTCAACAATTAAAAATCATAAAATGAAACAATTACTTGATGTTATGCTGGTCTAGTAATATGTGAAGTCTATTAATAAATAACAATAATGTGTTCGCCATTTTACACAAAACGCATACAAATGGATTGTAAACAATTAACTGGAATTAAATGGAACAAATTCAACAGTAAGTGTTCATTTGCAGTTTTATCACAAAATATTTATTCGCTTTCACTGTCTGAAATCACACGGATACACTTGTAGCGTGGTTGATCAGACGAACATTTCAGTAATCTACATGTATGTTCAAGGGAAGCAAATCCTTATGTTTTTTAAAACACTCATTGCAGAGTGGTCGCTCTTGGTAAAATTTTGGGTCAAAATGGGAAAAAAATAGTTCTGATAAAACAGTGAAAAACATCGATATTTTTCACTGTTATTTTTCACTGATTGAAACAGTGAAATATCAGTTTCATTTCACTGATATTTGTCTATAAACCACCGGGAAGCATATAATAAAACATTTTACATTTATTTGAATTGAAGTTGGATAACCTGGTTTTTAACCAACAACTATAACTTAAAAGTATTATCAGTTTTTTTGAAAATTAATTAATATAATTAATGTATATATAATATAAAGGTATGCAGACCTACTAGCACCAGCAAATGATCATAAATCAGTGACTGGGGGCCTGTACTGAATTATTAAGTAGAAACCTATACATAATCAAAGTACTGACAGTACTGGTGTGACGATGCTTTTAAAGAGGATGGATATAAAAGCATGAATTTAAGTTTATCTACGTCACCACAATTGTGTAATTTTTATTGCATTTATCCGCATCCTTAATTTACGATTTGGCATTAGACAATCTTCAGTTCTCTGTAAAACTTTATTAATTACAAGAGGCAAACTTCTGCAAAGGAGTCATTCATTTTCACATATGGGTACGAAAAACAAATGTGGATACAAAAAAATTATGCCAAAGAAGAAATTTAGGTACGAAACAAATGTGGGTACTAAAAAAAAATTGTTTACGAAACCAAAATTGGGTACGAAACAAAAATTGGGTACCAAAATGTTTGGGTATGAACACAAATTTAGGTACAATTGTTTTTTATTAGGAAAGATGGGGTACCTGTAAGTATACCGGAGTACCCAAAAGTATCATTTGAACATAAGTGTACGGTGAAGTATACTTCAAAGTACCCGTGGGGAACTTGACCCATTCAGCTCCACTTCCAGTTCAATGACTTCGAACAATGTTGAAAATGACACTATTCCTCTATCGAACGGTACCACATATTAGTAAAGTTCTCTACTTTGCTCAATAATTAACATCGTATTCCACTGTTATTATCGAGCTTCCTACTAATTCAAACATTTTCTTCGGCATTTGCCCATTGGTGTTGTTGTTTCCCATATTTCAATGATAATCAGCGAGGTATGCCGATTGAGAAAATTTAGCTAACTCAATCCGAGGTATGCCGATTGAGAAAATTTAGCTAACTCAATCGGACTGGCTCGGTGTTTTAGGAAGGTCGCCATTGTGTTTTTTTTTCATGGTATGATAACTTAGATGAGCTGCTGGATCAGCATCGTCAAAAAGAAAACAGTTATTGTCATATATTTACATCTTTCTTAAATCATGTAATATTTGCATTGCAATTATTATAATACAACACAGTTTGAGTCAGTATTAGTTTATCTTCTTTGTTTATTTTCATTGAAAAAATAATTAACTTTGATATAACAAGCAGGCATATAACCCCTTTTCTGAATTCAAATGCAAACATGCATGCAAATTGAAAATAAAATTAAACCAAGGCCACTGGGCAGCCCCATGGGTTTATAAATAATTACACATATCATTTTGCAGTATTTTCTGCATTCGAATATTCAATTTATATTATTGTGAAGAAAAACACTTCTACTGACGTTGCACCCATTAGTTATTACCCTTATTACGTGTTTATAACGATTTTCAATATCATACTCTTCACTATTTATTTTTACTATAAAGGACATTTGTTAAATGCATGTGCCTCAAAGTAACTTAATTGAGCATTTTATTATACATGTTGAGGTCATTGCGTTTTGGTAAAGTTATTCAAAACGGTATATCGTAATCATGAGCACCATCAACAAACGAGCTTAATAATCAAAACAATGAGAAATGATGCCTTGCATCTTGATAGGACTAAACAAGTGTTCTAAAGTGCTGTATATGTTTTGTGTAATTGACTTACATTTCTGTCGCATATGTGTCACCCATAGGTTTATTTTCTTTCTCAAAAATACTGATTTTACTTGTTAATAGATTTATATAATTACTGTTGCTATTAAATCATATTTTCTGATTTGAAAAGAGCACACGAACACATGTAAGGAACATACAGGGAGTATTTATTAATCAACCAGTTGCCAGGAAATTATGCAACACTTGTTTTACAGCATACAGAGAGGGCATTACATTGTAATTTAGATTTAATTGATGCGATTAGAGCTTGGGCACAGTCTGGCTCCACAGCGCTAAGTGATATAACATGTTTCAGATACAATCACAGACTATACGCCCTCTTACTTATGGTATCAGTTAATGTAAACTTGGATAATGTCAAATATTTACAAGTTAACATATTTTGCATAGCTGGTTGAATATGTATCTGAATTGATAACCAATCACTAGTCGTTGTTTTTTCTCTTTGTGCTATGTGTGTATGTATGAATGCATAAATTATAATTTGCCGTTTTAAATATGTTTGCAGACACTGTTTATTCATTTTTTGCTGAGCCTGTTTGTTTATGATATTTTATTGTAACAATTGTCTTGTATGCCTAACCCAATTGGTTTTAAAGGTTAGGCAAATAAACAATCCGGAAGAATGCAAAGCCACGGAATCAATATATACAGATATTTTAACTTTTTTTAAATATAAATGCATATATACACACTCGCTCAAAATAAATTAACTTTACCCAGTATGGGGTTATTAAGAGGCGGTGTAACTAGTAATTAAAACTACAGAGGACTACTATTTGGATGTTTGCAGTGAAAACATAGAGATGTCTATATGTATAATTTCATAAGTAGCTTTTCAATATGAGACATCACTCCGAGAGAAATATTTATGAGCGAAACGTCTGAACTTCTTAGAACACAAAACTTAAACTCCTTTAAAAAGTCAACTAAAACATGTATATTTACATAAAATCATCTCTAAATATGTCACAAGAATCATAGTGAAGTACAATACATTATTGTATTCACTAATTGTGATGTCCATTAAATTAATGTATAAGTGGCGTTTCTAACCGTCTAATTAATTGTTCGTAAACGTCTACTTAATATGGCAATCCAGACATCAAGTCATCAGGCTGGTTCCGTCTTTAATCAACATGGATACATTAAAAAGAAACATGTGTAAATATTTAGCTAGAGCGCTGTATAACAAGTATTCCTTTCTATACTATGTAAATAATGCATCGGATAGGCGCCTGAATGTTTATTGTCAATCAGAGGGCGATGTTTGGATCTGGTTACAAACTCGGTCAAATTAACTTTGAACGCCTACTTCATAAATTTGCATGACGGTGTGGAAAGTGTTGAGGTATTCAAACAAGTTGAAATCCCGTTCACAGACTATTTCCGTCTCAATCTGATAACCGAGGAAGCATTCATACAAACGGCCACACAAAATGATTCATTATAGCGCATATATCAACGCTAGGTACCGCTCTTGTCGGATTTTTATTTGAATAATTCGTTAAGAGTGTTGTCGCATATTTTCACTTGAGTCATAAAGAATCATACCGTCTACTGAATGTAATAACTAATGTAACTGACATTTTGTCAATTGTTCAGGAGTACATATTTTCCAAAATTCATTAACAGCACTTACGTTAATTTTTGCATTCAAAATATTTCAGCGTTGAAATTATGGTAACTGCTCCTTTCTTAATTATTTATTGTTTTAAAAAAGATATCTCAATTTGGAGTTTTTTGTTGCTTTTCAAATTATATTATAATACTTATCAGAAAAATGAAATACTGAAAAATGTTTATTATTTTAATAGAACAGTTCTTTGCTTCTCCTGAAACTTATACAAAATGTCAGTTACACTACTTTTTACATTCAGAAGACGACATGTGTTCGCTCATGTCAATTAAAAAAATTTGGTAAAAACATTATTTTTACCAAACATTTTGTCTTAATATTTCAATAGTAGATGTATGTCACCTAAATATAAACACACGTGGAAAAAAATAATAATGTATCAATATATCAGTTTCATGACTTATTACATTCAGTAGACGATACACTAATGCATGAAGTATTACGATTCGTGCACGTTACTTCCTAGAAGGAACCGACATCAAAATTATAGTATATGCTTCTGATTTAAAAATACATGTATAGTGCTGTCCGATTGATTGTCGGAGAGTGAAAACGGATTTGTGACATATTCAGTAATGATATATTTCTGTATAAGGCATGCTAAACATGTTTAAACAAGACATGTTTTGAATTGACCAATATAATGATCCTAGCTGTAATCATATTTTGATATTACTTGTATTATTGTATGTTTTCTCCTGTATTGTATAGACAATAAGCAATTTGTCTGAAATTAAAAAAAAAAATTGCGGTCAATACTATCAGCCGGATTATAGTTCTGGTGTTTCATTATTCCTTAATACATTATGCAGAAAAGTATGATGTCAGAGATACGTATTCGTTATCATATACACTATTGTGGGACTTCGATGATAGCGAATGAAGCGTGTCCGACGTTTAACTAGAGTAAAAGTATGTGACACAATATGTTGCAATATAGCGATATCATTTAACTGTATTTGAACTCAACCTGATCGCTTTAGTATACATATATAGCATTATTCGTATAAAAAGGCAAGTGCAAATGTCCCAGTATACATATAAATGAACTTAAAATAAATTTGTTGGCGCTATATGATATGCTAAACGTTATAGACATATATTATAGTGTGTTCGCGTTAAAACACAATCTTAAGTGTTATATTATTTACAGGAAATGCAATACAAAAACTATATTTTATTGTATTAATATTATTATTTCTTTTATACCTTATGATAAAATATGACCTTTTCTGCAGTGAAATAACAGCAGTGAAAATAAGCAAATTGTTATTTTCACCGGTGAAAATAACACATTTTCGGAACTCCTTTTTCTATTTTTAGATTATCATATCAAGATGTTCTTCACTTGTTTATATCATTTTTTTATATTTTTTCTATGATCACGAGTGAAATAAAATCGATATTCTACCGCATCTTACATATTTTCTTTTAATTGTATGCGTTTTTTACCGTTAATTTACACTGTAAAAGAGTTTAACTGAAGAATTTCCCTGGAATAATGATGTCATTTCGTCAACAAAATGACGTCATTTCAATGTTTTGATGTACGCCACGGGAGAAAGGGTAACTTTTCAGCGAAAAACAGCTGTTAATTATTTTCTTGAAAAAAGGGGCATTAAAGAAACAGATTTTTCTATTCATGTCAGTGTAAGATCGTTTGTAATTTCACTCGTGATCATAGAAAAATAATATTTTCTATGATCACTCGTGAAATAACAAACGATCTTACACTGACATAAACAAATATCCTCTATATGCATACCACAGTGTCGTAATCAGGTTTTAACAGACCGTATATATTATGGTAAATGCATCATTATATCAGCAGTAATTTAATTTAACGACTGTATTGGTGCAAGTGAATACAATGGTGCAATACTTGTATAACATATAAATGTTTAAGTCACATTAATGTATGATGTTTAAATGAGCCTTTGTCGATATAATAAATTCCGTAACACGATGTACAACCGACAGATAGACAAAGTGACATTTGTGAACCAATATACGGTTATGTATATGTCAAAACAATATACGGCTGTGAAAGTAGCATCGTTTATAGGTGTACAAAAACAACCTATTTTCGAACACTTCATTGAAATATATATTCGTATTTGATTAGACGCACACTCAAATATCGACCAAATGAACATCTACAGATATAACACAATTATCCGCCGTCATTAATTTAAGGACAGTATAACAATGCATTTTTAAAGTAGGATAATATGCACAGTAAAACACCATAGACAGACATTTGCGAAGTACTTGTGTTAAAAAACGGTCAACGCATCGGATGGAGTTTTGAATCGTATTAAATTGTGCTTGGATTTAACGAGATTGTTAAACGAAAATCCAGAAAAACATAGGGTGATCGACGCTTTAAAATGATAGATGCCTTAATAATTTTATGTTAAGGATGTGTCGGAAGATTTACGTATTTTTGAAAACTCATTGAAAGCACCAACAGTAATAAAATCATATGACGGACACAATATTAATTTCAACTGAATTTAAAACCGGTCCATTAAAAAGTAACCACAAATCTGTTTGTGGAAAGCGTTCTATGGTCAAACACCTATGTTCAAATTTTCGACACAACGCTGAATAACTTAAGTTGATAATATGTACAAATAAAGTGCGTGCTTATTCATTAATATTAACGACGTTCAAAATAATTTTCAGTTCACGATTGTGCAGGCGTTTGGTTCAATTCTGAAGCACTTTGTGTAACTTAATATAGGAGTCCCCTGAGATATTACCATAGAGCCTCGAAGAACTTCTGTTTACTGTGAATATGAAGTGTTTCTGCCAGGGATATACGAAAACACATTATGTTAAATGCAATATAATCACCCAAGATGAAACGAAAGGTACTTTAAGAGCCTTGAATAATTTTGGTTTCCGTGGAGGTTTCTGCAGACACCTTGGCGGGCAAAGCTTTGCCATGTATTGAATGATGTGAACATAAAAAAATACTATATATGAAAGTACTAAGAACTTTGCGTTTAGCTTCACGTGTAAACTGATCGAGATACATCCACATACTATATAATATGAGTTTCAATAACATTTTGTACAACATGTACGACTCTTTATCTTTGTTAATAAGTTTAGCTTCATTGCTCTGAGGTTATGTTCGTTTTAACAGAACCCTCGTGAGTTGTCAACACAGCACCAGCATAATGGAAACTACTTACTTACCGGTAAGCATGATTGATCATTGTCGGCTCGGGTACAACTTAAAGGTATCCCGTGTACTCTTAAGTATACTACCATATAACCCGGGAACGGAAAATACGCTTAAAGGCACCGGCCACTATAAGACTGTACCTGAGTTTTATTCCCGCCCAAGTCCGATGTCGTAAAAAATTACGAAACATAACGAAACAAAATGTTCTTTGCACAAAACTGCCTCACGATGCTTTTTTTGAGTATGCGTTTTGATTATATAGAGGCCATATAATAGAATATTACCATTCCTATAATTATTGAAATAATGTGTACTTTCAATATGATGATTTTATCGGTAGAGTACAATCTATGTTACCAGTTAAACCCAATATCGTACTGCTCAATATCACGTGTTCGTAAACTATGTTTTGTCGCCAGCATATCATACACTAATGCTGTTTCTACATCCCTATTTGAATTACTGTATTACAAGTATTTGTGCAAGGATTCAGACAATGTTAGCAAGATAGGTATACATGCTAATAACCAACTGATAAGCATGTCGTCTTTCAGTAAACATAACGTAAATGTGAGGTACAAAAAGAGAATATTTCTGAGTGTCTTTGTACTTGAAGTAATGCGACTAGTTTTCAGTAGTTTGTGATGCCGTTCAATTTATGATTATCTTTTTGTTTAGAGGTTTTAAGCGAATAGCTACGCAATTTCCTCATNGAACGGGCGTATCTTGTGACAGTTTGGCACTCTTGTTGAGTATGCGTTTTGATTATATAGAGGCCATATAATAGAATATTGACATAAATATGAACATTATTAATGAATGAACCGACAACGACCAATTAAGTATTAGTTTTCCCGGGAACGTTTTAATATATTATCCGTACCAGGACTACATTATATTAAATTTAAGGGTGCCCGGGATACTTTTAAGTAGTACCCGAGCCGACAATAACCAATCGAGCCTGACTTAACCAATTAACACATTTTCAACTTGATTAACCACCTTAATTGATTGAACTACTAAATACCAGTCATAACCAAACAATTCAACATATTAAAAAATACTTTCACCATACGTTAACAATACTTCCTTTGCAAGTGTTGACAGATAATGATATTCTTGAAAACACAACAAGCCATCAACTAGAGACATATGGGTTTTTAGTCCCTGATAGAGAGACAGGCAAATTCATACGCCTCTTATTATAACTATGTTTTTTTCCATTCAGCCAATTTTGCTATTAGACAATCGCTTACAGCCATTGATAACATCCATCACACATTGAGGTTGGTAATCTTTATACAAAAGTTACATTTATATCCAGATTTTTTTTTAGTTTAATTATGTGCGCAAACTTTCAATTTAATGTATCTGCAATTGAGTTATTTTCCAAACATTGTGAAATAAAAATATACGACACCAATTTGTACTTATAATTTATCCTTTTAAAGAATTCTCTTCCACCGTACACTTGGGCAGTTTTACAGTTTATGGAACATACATCTTTTGGTTCATCTTGTTTATAAAAACACACTCGTTGCCATTTTGTGACCGTGACTTGTTGTGACTTGTTTTAACGTTGTCTCTCATTCATTACACATGATAATGTATGCCCTTTATCTGCTCGGGTCTAGAAAACTCAAACCAAAACGGTCATAGTCGTTTTGCACAAATTGGTTGGGCAATATCAGCTCCAACACATTACGTCATCATGGCATTTACTCATTGAAATCCAACGTATCAATTGAAGGTTGATTTCTAAATTGAAAAAGATCGAGTACAAATTCACATAGAAAATACAACGGGTACGTAACGTCTAAAGCTTAACTACTATGGATAGAATCACCAAAAGCATATAATACAAAAGTCATGTGTATGATTTTCGTGAACAAATGTGATATATTTTATTTTCACAGTAAAGTAAAGTGACAAACATAACACAATTTCTCTCGCGCGATCACTCGTGAACATTTTTACCTACTCAATTTAATGAGAAATATATTTTACTGCATTACCCCGAAAGCAAATAAATACCATTATATGTATACTAATTACAACCATTTCCTATGTATTTATTGTATCCATTCGGCGAATGGTTTCTAGAAAACGCTTGCGTACTCTAGAAACCGTTTTCCAGGAATGCAAATTCTCCCCACTTTGTATCCTGGAGTGTCATAGTTGTATGTGAATTTACTTTTGGGATATTAAAATAGTCGCACAATATGTCTGAATTATTATCTCAGTTAATACAATCGCTTTTTGTACGATACATGTTCATGAAATACAGGTCCCTGTGGAGTTATGCTGTTGTTTGTCCAAAACAGTTACTTAATGTTCGCTGTTGAAGGAAGTATGAAATAGTGTATATGGATGAACTGATAGTACATTGAATTTTAAGAGTTCATAGTGGTCGCTGGCCTAAAAGGGAAATTGTCACACCTTTAATCGTTAACTATCGATCATTATGTAAATCGTTGTCCATAATTCAACATTGTCAGCCATCGTCTATCATCGTCTGTCGTCTTCAATCATCGTCCATCGTCTTCAACATCGTCCACGAGTGCTTAACGTCATTCACTCTTATAAATATAACTAAGCGCATCAATAGTATATGCCAGATCAGACGAAGATCACAGTCATTCAGGATATCATCGCTCGTCGGGATGATATGATCGACATATGGATCAATAGAAAAAATACGTATTTAGCATTGAAATAATGTGTACTTTCAATATGATGATTTTATCGGTAGAGTACAATCTATGTTACCAGTTAAACCCGATATCGTACTGCTCAATATCACGTGTTCGTAAACTATGTTTTGTCGCCAGCATATCATACACTAATGCTGTTTTTACATCCCTATTTGAATTACTGTATTACAAGTATTTGTGCAAGGATTCAGACAATGTTAGCAAGATATACATGGTATACATGCTAATAACCAACTGATAAGCATGTCGTCTTTCAGTAAACATAACGTAAATGTGAGGTACAAAAAGAGAATATTTCTGAGTGTCTTTGTACTTGAAGTAATGCGACTAGTTTTCAGTAGTTTGTGATGCCGTTCAATTTATGATTATCTTTTTGTTTAGAGGTTTTAAGCGAATAGCTACGCAATTTCCTTATTCGATTATTGTCAAGTTTGTAAAGACTTAATAATACATACCAATATGTGGAGGTAAGCTAAACAATGAAGTCCATTACTACTAAAACTTTAGGTATAGAATTTCGAAAATGGTAATATACATATACATGTAGAAGATTGTGGGTGGGGGAGATGCAAAGATGCTCGACATAAACATTTGAGCGCACCGTTTTCGACGAATAAAAAACGGAGACTTTTCTCGAGTTCCACATACATGCAATATTTAATGTCACTGAATTAGACTAAATTAAAGTTTGTTTGCATCATTATGATAAACGTTAATGTCATTTTACATGGTAAAACCCAAATCCCCATATACTATCACTCAATCAAACTATGTCTTCTTATTAATTTCTATTGAACATGAGTTTATTTCAAAGTTAGGGGTTAACAAATCAACAGGTCTTGATGGTATTCCGTCTCGGTTTATAAGAGATGGTGCCCCAATAATTGCCAGTCCCTTGGCCCATATCATTAATTTATCCCTTATCCAAGGTACTGTGCCTGAGGATATGAAATCTGCCAGAGTTGTCCCCCTTTACATGAAAGATGATAAAACTGCTGTTGGTAACTAAAGACCAGTATCTATCCTCTGTATTATATCCATTTGTATGCCCCCCTTCGAAGAAGAGGGGGTATATTGCTTTGC
>VMBQ01013005.1:0-17584 GCA_007657795.1 Dreissena rostriformis
AGATCTTGCGCACACATGAGGGCTAATTTCTATGTGCAAACTATCCGTTTTTGCCGAGACATCGTGGGTTTGGCATAATCAGTCGGCTTCCGCTGCTGTTTCTCACTATCGTCTGCGGACGATTTTAAATTATAAAAATCCAACTCAATGTTCTTTTCAAGCATCAAAATTATTGGATACTCAAGGAAAGTGGTAAAAATTGGAATGAGATTTCCTGGCGCCATTTCGGATGGGGCGCTCAAGCCTAATGATTCTATTGTTAACGTAATGCTCCCACTGAACCTAAGCTGCCGTTCAAAAATGACATTTTATTCATGGTTATCACAGTTGCATCTCACTGGTGAGAATGGAAATACCTACATAGGTACAAATTCATAACAGACTCCTAAAATCGCATGATTTCAATAATGCCGGTGCGTAGATGTTTACTTCTGACGTTTAGTTGTTTTTTCCCCCTAAGATGTCAAACTACATATAGACTCGTTCACAGTTTTAAGTATAATGGCATGCAACAATTTGGCTGTCTACGTTTTATCAACTCGTCGTTCAGTATACAGACCGTTTTAAATACAATTCAATTCGTGTTGTATTGGTAGTGTGCTAAACGTTGTTTTAAATTGTTAATGGTGCAATTACAAAATATCTTCAATTCAACTAATATTTTTACGCTAGTTGTTTTAATGGTGGAGTGTTTTTTTTCAATTTTCTATTTTATAAAGTATCTTTATACATCCATTTTGCTCGCACGTCACATACAAAATTGTTTTAATTAACCGATATCGTTCATGTACTTGTGTTCCGTTAACAGAGGTGTTTTTATTGCGTTGTTGTCTGCCTCTAAAATGTTGACACCATTTTCATACTATATAGCATTATCATATACCAGTTGTTTGTATGCTGTTGATGTTGTTTTTGTTTGCAATACTCATTACATCTATTAAAGGGACACTTTCAGTTTCGGGTTGAAAAAAAATAACGGTTTTTAATCTGATGGTGATCAGTTGGGTAGATCTACAAACACGTTCACATTTTTATTATTGATTGACATTCGGTTTTATAAATATTTTGCAGGAAAAGCACACTGAGAGTCAAAATAGTTAAATAGGGTTTAAAACAAATTCCTGCATTGTAGACAAAATGTTATTATTTATTGAATCTAAAAAGTCTGGTTGTAAAATTCCAGTTTAAAAAAATGGTGTGTTTTTCATCAAAATAAAACGGTAAAAAAAACATTAAATATCCATCATGTTCAATATAGATTATCGTCATGTTTTAATTGTATTTGAGTCTTACGCTATCGTAATGAGAGAATTGTTTAGGTTAAAAGATGGCAACATACCACTAAGTGCAATTATGGAAAATCGATGTAAGTGAAATTGCTTCCGCTGTAACCACACCGGGNTGATTCTGCATTCCGCCGGTTGTTTTTTTCAAGGTTCTATTATGTAATTATAAAAATCCACCTCAATGTTCATTTCAATCATCAAGGATTATGGGATACTCAGGGAAAGTTAAAAAAAAATCAATGAGATTTTCAGGCGCCATTACGGATGGGCCGCTCCAGCCTAATGGTTCTCTTATATATATGTTCTCGGCCAAAGGCAGAAAACTGGAATACCAATAAACTATTGAATTGAATTGTTAACGTAATTCTACCGGTGCACCTAAGCTTCTGTCCACAAATTAGATTTGATTCATGGTTATCACAGTTGCATCTCACTGGTGAGCATGGAAATACCTTCATACACATGTAGATACGAATTCATAACAGACTCCTAAAATCGCATGATTGCCACAATTCAGGTGCGTGTATTTTGATGTTTGTTTTTGCTCTAAGATGTCAGACTACATATAGACTCGTTCACAGTTTTAAGTATAATGGCATGCAACAATTCGGCTGTCTATACGTTTTATCAACTCGTGCAGTATACAAACCGTTTTAAATACAATTCACTTCGTGTTGTAATGGTAGTGTGCTTAACGTTGTTTTAAACTGTTCATGGTGCATTTACAAAATAGCTTCAATTCAACTAATATTGTTAAGCTATGATGGGGTTTTATTGTGAATTTTCTATTTTATAAAATATCTTCATACATCCATTTTGCTCGCACGTCATATGCATATTATTTTTAAATAAACCCAAATCGTTCATGTACTTGTGTTCCGTTAACAGGCGTGTTTTTATTGTGTTCTAGTCTGCCACTAAAATGTTGACATCATTGTCATACTATATAGCAGTATCATACATCAGTTGTTTGTATGTTGTATTTGTTTGCAATATTCATTAAATATATTGAAGGGACAGTTTCAGTTTTTGGTTGAGAAAAAAAATAACGGTTTTTAATCTGATGGTGATCAGTTAGGTAGAATTACAGACACGTTCACATTTGTATTTTTTATTGACATTCGGTACTATAAATATTTTGCAGGAAAAGCAAACTGAAAGTCATAATAGTTATATAGGTTTTAAATCAAATTCCTTCATTGTAGACTAAATGTTATTATATATTAAATATATATTAAATCTATAAAGTGTGGTTGTATAATTCCAGTTTGAAAAAATGGTGTGTTTTTTATCAATATAAAACTGTAAAAAACATTAAATATCCACCATGTACGATATAGATAATCGTCATGTTACAAGTGTATTAAAGGCGTACGCTTTCGTAATGGAAAAATTGTTTAAGTTACAAGATGGCTTCATACCACGAAATGCCATAAAAGAAAATCGATGTAAGTTAAATTGCTTCCGCTGAAACCACACTGGGATGCTTCTTCGACACACACTTCGTGGCTCCGCCGGCGATGGTACATTGCACCGGATTCCACAACCAGTCGGCGTAACGCGACGTTAATGGTTAAATACACAAACACATACTTAATGTTAATGGAAATCTGTTTTTTTCTTAATGCCCTGATAAAAGGATTTGATTTTTTATTGATAACATTTAAAAGAACGTCTAGATTAATAGGCCATGCGTTGACGGTTAAGTATTATATTGAAACTGCTGTTGTCGCAAATCCAGAAGCTGTTCCTATATAACTGACTACTCGAACAATTGAAATGTGTTTGTACACTTAACGTTCTGTTTCAAATAGTAATTGAATCTTAAAGGTATACATTTTCTAATAGTCAAACAACATACTCAATATACGGTGGAACACTAAGGAACACACAGCAAATATCGAAGTAAAGTCTCGTTGTCTAACACAATGGCACATTAAAATTTTATAATTGATACATGTAAAATCAGTTACAAATATCGACAAAATTTGGATCGTCATTACATCAATATAGTTTAAGCTTATAAATGGATATACATATATAAGTTATTTAAATAGATATAAACTGAATTCCATATTAAACACAACAACAGAAGTTTCAACATCTATTTAGGGTACTGACAAACATTCTTAAACGGTCTTTTGAAAATTATTCATATCCAGTGAAGTACATTACCAACTTACAGTTATAATGGCTGTTTCGTTTATGTTGTGTGCCTCGTGTGTTTTTTTTTTTTTTTTTTTTTTTTAAACTTTTTTCACATTGGTATTGCTTTTTTATTAGTTTTATTTCGTTTTTATGTTGCTTTCTTAAAATATAATTAATCCAAATAATATTATTACCAATTCATGAGGAGTGCATATTTCTGTTTTAAATGCTTTGTAAAAAGTGAAAGAAATGATTGTATAAACAATATTCTTATTAATTTGTAATTTTCTTTAAAAGTTGTAATTATTTAAACAATTAATGGTATTTATGTTTATATATCTTCAACTCAACATACAAAAACATTTGCATGGCTCCTTCCTGATAGTGCATGACGAGCATCTGAATAATTACCATTTTTGATGCTATGACTCTAAATATTTATGATCGAAGACGAGATTTAGTTGATCCTCGTTTCAGGTTCATTTCATCGCGCCTGAATAAGTTACAATTATATTGCCCATATTTGCATCCAGCCATTGAGGAGTCAAATGGTAATTAAATTTTGAATTATTTCGATAAATGCTTTTTATTGACCGTTCATAGGCGGTGACCCGAGTTTTATTGATCTTTTTGGCGTTTTTGTGCGTATTGTCTAGTGCACTTATTGTGTTCATCAATTGTTTTGGCGAGTTGTTCCTTGCATAAATAAAATGATCACACTTTACATAAATAAGGGTTTTTTCTTGTGTCTGTGAAGTAAACTTTCCGTTGTGTAATTAATACATTCGTAAGGCTTAGCGCAATATCAGGAAGTTTGGTCAAATATGCACTGGGCAAACATATTTCGGCAACAAAGCTGTTCGTTTTGTGGCACAAATCTCATTTTGATCATCATTCCAATATTTTATAAATTCATGAAAATGCATAATTTTATCGATAAAATAAGCCGTTTGGCATTAAGTTTGGTCTAGTTTAATGCAATGCATCATGAGAGAATATTATTCTAGACACAAGGCATTTTATTTGAAGTGACATAGTCTATCTTTTCCATAGAAATATGAATCTAAAATGACATTCAAATCATAATAGTCATTCAAAGGTGGAGAGCGGACATGAATGTTCTGGGCCTTTGCTTTAGAGTTTTGCAATAGTACGAATTAAGACAAAGAATACACAATAGCCCAATTTGCTGGTGCCACCTCTATATATCTGCTGGACCGTTCCAAGTACTGGTTCTAGTTCCAGGAAATGGACTCGAGAGCGTTTCAAAAAAGCCTTAGGCTTTCGATGGACTCGAGGTAAAATAAATAGGTTTAAACTTAAACTATATTACTTGACGGTGAAGATTCAGCTCTTAACAGTGCATAAGACATGTTACATGAATTCTCAAAATACACTGGACTGATAATAAACTTTGATAAAAAAAATAATATTGATAAGCGCTAACAAGTGCATTACTATGTCAATGAAGACTAAATACCAATTTACATTGGGAGCAACCTTTTTTCAACTTTAGGAATACTGTATGACATCAAAAATGGAAAACAAAAGTTTGCAGACACAATTAATAGTAAAATAAATTCAATTACTCAATGGAGCCGTATAAAATATTACCTCTTTGAAAAATAACTATTGTTAAGAAATGAAACGAATGACCGTACCAAAAATAAAAAGTGACTAATAATTTTGATATAGACCTTTATTCAACACAGCGGATAAATTAATGTTTACTTAAACATGAAAGTGATATTCTCTTTATCTAATGCTGTTGCTTCTGAAGGTCCACATGATTTATGTTTTTAATATATTCTTCATTTTAAGTGTGGTCCCGTCAGCTTTAAAGGCCGATTGAAGTCCGATTAAACGCCGATACGTTAATTTAACGTGACCTCAGTTTAAACCACGTTTTAAGATGACCGCGATGTTTTGATTACTGCGTTGATTGCGACTGATGTCAGGGCTTCTTCTTCTCCTGATGACATTCTGACGTTTAATTATTTAATAATGTTCATAGCAGTAATATTGTCAAATTTTAATTGCAGCGGGTTTATTTGTTGCGAATATACTCTTGCAACTATCACAACAAATGTAATGCCTGTAAACTATTATTTGAAAACCACACATGTAAAACTTATATAATACATGCAGACATCAAACGGTTACGTTTACGTGATCATTTACGTTTGTCGACTTTTGAAGACACACATTCGACTTTTTCTCATTTTGTACTAAATTATCGAATCCCATAACATTATACACTGCAATTACATCTAATAAAATGTCGATAATGGATATTCATGCATATTTTGTTTTTGTTTTGTTCTTTTCCAGTCTTCGAGATTCACACTCTCCTGTAAGCAATTGTAAGTGAAAATAAAATCTGAATAACGAAAACTTCGATGAACATAGCACGCCTGGTTAATACAATATTATGGCCGTACTTCAGGGATTTTTTAACGGCAAAACATTATTTCGATATTTCTACGCAGCAAACGCCAATAAATTCTAACAGCGTTAATTTGCAACCGCACTTTTTCTATTGCATTTAATTACAAAACGTATTTGCGAACATAAATTAATCACATTGAATGTCACATTCAATAAAATCATTTCGCTCATATCCGGGGAATAACGATATTTTTGTCCGAAAAGAGAAATCCTTACCAATGCTGTCTGGTGAAAATTGCAGAGTAAATACGAATGTCGCATTTTGTAATGCCATTCTACCTTTACGGAAAAATTGATTAGATGCTAACCTCATATAGTTTTTTTTTTTTGTAATCAGATAGCCCTCTTCCATTTTCGTTAACTGTCTTTTCAGTTCGGGCTAGAAATATTTGTAAGGTAACAAACGCGGCGGGCTATCAATTTCAAAATGTGAAATTTTTTAAAACTGATACATTTTCAGCGTTTGTTTGTCCAAGTATAGTTAAAATGCATAAATTTACGCGATTGACAAAATGCTGTTGTTGTTTTTCTTTATGGCTACATGATACTTAAAATTCACAGACAAACATCCGAGTCTGGTTGCATGGAATATCAGTCCAGTTCCGTTGGCCTGTTATGCACATGCAGTCTTCTTTTTCCCCTGTCCATACCTCGAACGACGGTTCGACCGGATTCCAGTTGTCAAATGTCCATGGCTCCCCGGTTATCCACTTGTAAGTCGACTCTTCCAAAAGTCGAAATCCACCCGTAAAAATATGATAAGTGGGATAGTCCCCAAAGAGTACATTGTAGATGAAGTCATTCTCTCCTGCATCGTTTACCACTAGAAGATGTGCCCCCATTGCCTCGCACTCCAACTTGGCAGGTCCCCACTGGCGCCATCCATTGGATCTGTAGAAGCACGTGTGCCTGAATTTTACCATCGGGGGGTCACACTGCAACTGAAAATAAGCGCACAACCTCTGGTGAATATTAAATTTATATGCGAATAATGAAATTGCAGCACCATAATGAGGCTAAACATGTTTGTTAAAACCTATCTTTGATGTAAGTAAACAAACATTTTTTTATTTAAGCTTATAGAAATGTTATACGACATTTTGATGTTCTGTTGTTTCTTTGAATGTTTCATCTTGCCATGATATTATGCATCAAAAATGACAGTTTAAGAAATAAGAAAAAATACCGAAAAATTAAGGATTTTCAGACATTAAAAATTGCCAACCGCCATAACCATCTAATTAAAAATTTCACTTTTATTAACACAAATATTGATATAGCAAGACATATTTGATTTATTGTTAAACATCCATTCATTATATAAGCATATATGGTAGTACATGAGGTGTAACACCGTAACACGTGGAATAAAGAAAATTAAAAAACACATGTGCTGTTTGTTATCTTCATTCAGAAAAACTGAAAAAATAACAACCTCTAGTCATAAGTCAGTTAAAAGAATAATTCTTTAAAAACTTAGAGCAGAAGGAAAATACAAATTTTCTAGGATGTATATTTGATCCAAAAATAGAAATATATTTTAGTTTAACCGCACCAATTTTAAGTCCCAGCGTCACATGCAGGGATACCCACGTTTGCACAAATGAAAAATGTCATAACCATGAAACCATTCAGACTGTCGAAGTTGCATAAAATGATGGAACATATTTTGTTTATTAACAACTATCATAAACTGATTACAAGTATCAAGAACATGAAGTACATCATTTGCCAACGAAAACAATCGAGCCCGAAATGGTTAATATTGATTAGTTCATATTGCTTACATAAGCATTGAGAAGAGTTCAGGTTTGCAAACGAATGTTTAAATATGTAACAATCAACTTATCTCGTAACAAACAATAAGTATACATGGTACCTACGCGAAATTCTGACTTGGGAAATGTATGTTATAGACAATTTAATCAATGGGGAAACAATAACGGTATCCTATAAACTCGGTCAGTAAAGTTTAGCAATAAACCAAAGGTATAAGATAACAAAAATAAATTGTTTGCATCCTCTCAATACACTCTTACAGTAAACACCCAAAGTAAATTCAATAATTGACAAATGGAGTATACATGCATACAAATTAATTCTTGAATTAATTTGATCAGTTTCAAGAAAATAAGAATATGCTTAACTACACCTTTTTTCACCTGATGTAGATTGGCGAAAATTATAAGCAACGTTTGGCGTTATATCTTTTATAATACTTTAAACCAGTTTACTTTAAAAAAAAATCGCATAACGACTGTTGAGATTTAAATTAATCTCGTCCACTAATATTTGAAAGCTTATTATGGTGCCCTAACATAGGCCTAAGAGCTGCGTAGCACAGGATGATTTAATAAATGTTTCAACCACTGCAAGCTTTGACTCTAACGCACATGATTCCAAAAGCATATCGCCATTTCATGTTCTTATAAAACATGACTAAACTGATTATTTTGAAACAACAAATTTCTTAGTACACAACTGGCAAAACTAAATCTGAACATGTACCTGTAATTATCGTAGGTCTTAGCATGGTATAATCAGTTCTATCTCCAGCAGGCGCAGCTTAATTTCAATTGTTTGAACGTATTGGTATTTATTTTATTTATTTTCTCTGATTTTTTTAGCGTCAATTCTAAATAATCTTATGGAGACGCTGTTATTAACGGTAAAGTAGCAAAATAAACATGCATAGTAGTAAAAAAAAACGTTTTGTAATAGTAGTCGTGCACAGCAGCAGCAGCAGCAGCAGAAGATGAAGGAGTAGTGGAAGTAGTAGTACAATTAGGAGTAGTAGACGTACTAGTAGTAGTTGCACATCATTAAGTTCCTACCTCGTAAACGCGCCAAGCCGTTTCTTCCGCCGAAGTTGTAAACGTGATCGCCGTGGTGTTGCTACCAATGATGCACGTGCGATTTGCTGTGTTGAATGCCATTATGTCACATTCCGCAGTCTTTAAACCAGCTCTTGAGCACAGAAGTTCGTGTTGAACCACAAGTTCGAGAGATTACAAAAAATTCCGAAAGTCCGGCTAACCATTAGAATCCAGTTTATGGAATACCCTACACAGTGCTTGCGATAGAAACGCCATTAACACGATGCCATGCAAGTTAACAAAGAGGTAAAGCATTTTTTAATAAACGTCCAGTAAGTCTCTGTTACGAAGTATCCAAAGCCTAACCAAACCACTTCTAAATAAACAGCTCAGGCACCGTCCAAAACCAATCAAACCCAACTGAGTCAACAGCCTATATATGTGTATCTCTTTTACGTCGGGGATTAACATGAAACGAATGGAGAAGTGTTTCCTGGTAATAAAGGATGGTACCCGTATGCGACAATACGGTTCAAAGAGCGTCTATTGACAGCCATAAGAAACTTAATCAATCTTGGTTTCCCAATTTACAAGGCACTTTCCCGATAAAACACTCTTTAATGTCATATAAAAGAATATAAAAAAATATAAAACACTTTTTAGTTCTTTCCCTAAATTTGTTATAGTTATAGCTTTGAAAATGGTTTTACAACGTATTTGTATTTGCTTCTACGAATAAAACATAAGGTTTTGATATACGCGAAATTATGTTGTTTTACCTATGATGTACTGTGTGTTCTTATTACAACAAAATGTATTCATATGTCTAGTTATTCGTTTAAGTTACCAGAAGACTGAGTTCAGACAGGAGAAAGAGCAACGCGCAAAGCTGGTTTTTGTTTCTTCGAAAAGTCGAGCTTAACATGCAATTGATTAACTTCACAAAATATCTAATTTTAATAAAATATATAAATATAGCAGAAACAGAAACCTTAGAGTGAAGTTTTGATCGAGTTAGTGGAAAGCTGATAATTACACCATATTCATATCATATGTTAAATTAAAAAAAGCTAAACAATGTTCACGTGTGCATTTTGTCTCAGGTATGCATTTAAGCATTGTTGTTTGGTGTTAACAAAGAACATGTAGTAACATTTTCCTTACAAAAACTCCTTTCCAATGCGTCACATAGTTTATTGATGAAAAGGTTTAAATATTGGTGACTAAGCCCACTTAAAATGCATATTATCCCCGCTAATGATGGTGTTTCCTCGTAGCTTGTATCCAAACTTGCACACAATAGTGCTGTCATGTGGACTGAAATCTGATTGTTTAACTATCATTTCACTGCAATTAAGCAATTACTTAAAATGAGATGTGAAATCGGATCTGTGATTACTTACACCAAATTTAGGTCAACGCTACGATGTTTAAAAAAGAGATAATTAATATCGTCTTCATAATTTTATCGTTCTTCTTATATAGCTAACGGTGTATTGAAAATAAAACAACATTATATACTGATCAAAAGCTATTTTATTTGTTCAGTGAACTATGAATTTCTCATTAATTGTGAAAAAAATCGAATTGTTATAAATGAATAGAAAAAATATTTTCATATTGGATCGAACGATTCCGTTTTGTTTCTTTATTCTATATACATTGTTCTATTGTTAGGACTATTGGGATCTCTGGGTATAAAAAGAATGCGATTCTAATTCCACTGCATCCCATTAAAACTGGTAAAATAATTAAAAATATATCCTAAAAAATGTTATCTGGGTCGCTCTTTATTCTCCCAACACAGATCTTAAAAAGGCACGCGGTATAAGCACCGTGACAATGTTATATTGCTTCCGTAATTATAATTAATTCTCTTATCAGACGTCAAAATCTAGTAGCACGAGTTAACAGGCATGGGTTTTAAAACAGCAGACACTCAACAACTAAACTGAGTACACATGCACATATGTTTCAACCGCACTGATTATATTTGACATACGAACAGTAGAAGACCATGATGTCTGTGCCAATATTTGTATTACTATTTGGATGGTTACATGTCGGTAAGATTTATACACATTGTATTATCTAAGTGCCAAAGCCATACACCGCTTAAAACAAATCTGAAACACTTAACAAATATAACAAGGTGTTGTACCAATACTGAATACTTAAAGCCTTGACTTAACATCAAATAACTACCTAATAAAAGCAGCCAAATCTCCATCAAACCGATGTATCTAATCAAACAACTTGTTTAACTAGCAACAGCTGCAGGCGGTTGTGACCAAGGCTGGGTATCATACCAGTCGTCATGTTACAAGATCGTGTCCCAGCCAAAAAAGCCATGGCCTGATGCAAAGGTATGTTTATCTTATTGAACACAGATATCTGTAAAGTCCCATCGTTATTTGTACCTATGCTGATTGAACGTGACCCTTTTGGGTATTACAGGCCTATAATTTGATTCACATTGTACTGCTGACTGAATAAAAACACACGCGTGTTTAACTTGAAGCAAAGAATTCAATCCTTGAAATGTTCTTGATTTCTTTTTAATTGTTAATAAGCCGAACGCTTGCAACACAATGAATGTATTTTAATATTTCAATATTTATTCGGAATGAGTGCACTTATATCGTGCCAGAAAAAAAGCAACACCATAATGTATAATCCAGTTTAATGCATTCGCATAGTAAATTTAGTTGAAGTAATAATAGACGATTTAACAAAACTTAATAGATTTATTTATGTCCAGAAATCGTGTGATGCCCAACAGTCACACTTGGTGATCATTATGACACCGGAAGAGAACCATTTTGTGCAAAACGAACTTCGAAAGCTAAATATTACAGGTAATCACAAAGAGGGACTACATGGTTTTGTAATTATAGAGTTATTATGCCCCGAGTGGAAATCACAGCCAACTAACATAGTCCGCCCCGTTCTCGATTCGTAAAAGATACGTCTCATACAGAACTAGATATGAGGAATGTGAAAATGTCTATTATTTCAATTACACAACATGAAACATTAACAGCAAAAATATATTAACATTCGAACTAATTGTACTTTTAATATTCAAACTTGTAAACAGTAGAATCTGCAATAAAAACAAAGAATTTTCGCTTTGAAAATATGTAAATAAAAACACACAATTACCAACGGTTGCTATTTAAGATCCACACATGCAATTCTGGACTGATGGCACAGACAAAGACACAGAGGGAACGTGGATCTGGGACACCACTGGGGAATCGTAAGTCTAAAATATCAAATAGTGATAATTGGCTGAAAATAGTTCTGCCTGCCTGATGGTGGTGGGGATGTTGGTTGTGGCAACACATGACCGAAGCACCATCCGTTACAAAACATATCTAAAAAAATCACATTCCTAAATTTCAAACCTATACAATCAAACATCTGCGTATAGGTATTCGTCATTTTTACGAACAAACACATTTTTATTAGAAAAAGTGTAAACCCATCACAACTTCGTACGAGCCATATCTGCATACGTGTGAACACAAACTTGGTCAAAACATAAATCTAATGTATTGCTTTAAATAACAAGTATAGTAAACCTTTTATAGTTGTATGTTGTAGTTTTGAAGTAACGGACTGGTACCCTGGTGAGCCGAACCAACATGAACACAATGAAGACTGTCTGGCGTTTTACTTAAGTAGATATGACTACCACTGGAACGACAATCATTGTGATCTTTCAAAGGGTTACATTTGTGAGAAGGAGTACGTATAAGACAAATACTTGTATCATATAGGGCCCATTGCGACCAAATAGTTATTTGAATACGGTGTTGCTATACGTCGAACGTGGATATATAGGATATTTGTTGGATTTGGTGGAATATCGATTTTAATTCACGAGTGATCATAGAAAATATTTTTTCCTATGGTCACGAGTAATTAAAATTGATATTTCACCAAATCCGACACATTTTCTTTTTATTGTATGCTTACAAATGATTATTTATGTATTTTTGACAAAACAAAGTTTCGGTGAAACAATGAAAAATATCGTTTGAAACAGTGAAATATCAGTTTTAATTCCCTGATGTTTCTTGATAAACCACCAGAAAGCATTAAAAACCCATCTATAATGGAAACAATATATTTTATTGTAAAAGTAGTGAAAACTTAAAAGTCATACAACAATTGCCGATTTACAAATATCGAGAGTGATATTCGAGAAAACATTTTTTTTAATTTAAACATGATCAAACATTAATTGGAACAACAGTGCGACACCATAAGGAAACTGAATTGTTACGAATTTATGCATTTTTCACTTGTAATTGTTGATGGGAGTCCAAGTTGTAGCCACAGTAACTAAGATTCCGTTCGTTTTTAGTTGAATCACTTTCATTTGAATTGACTATTTGATGTTTGCCTATCAAATGTCGTATTGGAAATTCAACATCCTTTTTTATTTCGTTCACTTCGTAATTTACTTATTAATTGTTTAAATATGCGAACATAAATCTTTTCAGAACGACAACTTTGCCAGTGGTCGGATGAAATGCTGGACTGCTACTAACATAGTGTATTGCTTCTAATAGATGATTTTCTAGCAATAAACACGATACAATACACACGAATTTTTGTTATCGAGTTTATGGATCGTGGCATGCTCTAAAACACGCCATCTGTTTTGTTTGTTTTTAAATAACAGTGGTATAGCAAACATAAATGAATATTTATTATAGGAATTTGCGCTTCTATTTTGATAAAAGAACCATTCAACGTCGGACAAGCGTCGAGCTTTGATATTTGTCTTAAACTGAAACATTTATATCACGTATGCGTATACCTGTGAGGTTTGGAATATTACAACCGGTACCCTTTTGATGTAATCAAATTATTGGATGAACCGTTTGTTCACATGTGAAATAATCTAAAAGCCATGGTAAAGTTTGAAAGGAACAGCTGCTATATGTTTGCAAGAAGGCAAGCCAGTAGGCTACGAGCCAGAAACACTTTATCAAGTTCGATTGGAAAAGATGGAAAAAGACATTCTGTCGATATTGTTGACTGTCTGAGATTCAAACAATTCATATATGAAAGCCATTGCTGAACAGATGTAATGCCAGGCGAGAAAATATAGATAACAAATAAAACAATGCTTATAACTGAAACATGTGTGAATATTTGTTCCATTTAATGTAGCGAGTTTCCAGTGTTGGTGTTTAATTTCAAACTGAAATTACGTTCCACATTTATTTCGGATTGAGCTTACAGTATTAACCATAGATTATTGTTGAAGTGTAAATTTATCTTGACAACTTTTTATGAAACAATAATGAAATAGTTTTGTCATTTGTTTTCAACAGTTTTGTGTACTACCTTTTGAAAACAAATACTGTTAAACAGAATTAATATAAAAAGTCAGCAATTATTGTTATCTAAGCGTCTGTTGTTTGGCCTAAATACAATACAATCTAACTTGTTGAATTATCAAGTCAAAACTAGTTAAGTCAAGACGGTTGTACTTTCTTATCTTAGATCTAAGTAAAATAAGGACACAGTTGACCATGAACCGTTAAACGTTTACATGGTCTATTAATTAATATCATAATTATGTCAACATATTTTCGTACGAACTTAGTTATTAGAGAAGAATTCCACGATTCTTTGTCTACAATTTTAAAGTTTGTTTAAATTTTATATTTAAAATAAAATGATTTTATTAAACAATCCCGAAATACCAAAAACAAAGATAGTAAATTTTAACAATAATACTGGGATAGAGTAGTTGAAACTTTATGTTAATGTTGAAAATTAAAAACAATATTTTTAAGCGAAAATCTGTCACAGAATAGAGACAACCGCATATATATCTTTTTAAATATACATAAATTGAAGTGTGTTATTTACTTTTACAACATGTGTACATGTCAATACGTAATTTCTAAATTAAAAAGGTTGGGTAGTTTCCCTGAAACCCTTCGAAACTCATTTAAACAGAAGTGTTGTTATTTGTTTAAGATGACCAACAGGTCATTAGGAGGTCGCTAATGATTTCATTGAAGACAATGATGCTAGTTCAGCCTGTTACTAATTTTAATTATTTATCTTATCAGAATTCAAAATCTAGAATAACAAGTGAACACGCGTGGGTTATACAGCAGGCGCTTAACAGTTAAACTCCGTCTTATGTTTGGACCGAACCGCTACGTTTGACATCCGAAAGTAAGGAGACCATGACTTTTGTGGCAATTGTGTTATTCCTTTTTAGATGCTCACATGTCGGTATGATTTTTAAATTTTGTATTTTATAATTATATTTCAACACATTTGATAATTAATGATATAGATGGAGATCACTCATCGCATCTGAATAGTAAAAAAACAACTAGTAATAGAACCGTATGAAGCACTACCATGAAGTGAGTATTCGGATGTTTATGCAATCCTTCCATGCTTGAGGCTGCAGTATGCGAGGACCAGGAGTGTGTCTCGGCATTCCTACCTAATTAAATCATTAGATTCATGACGAATTTTAAATTATAGCTGCAATTTCCAGCTATGTGAGTTTTTATAGAATATATATTTAATTTTTGCGTGGTTTCGTACTGTGGGGGGACCAGAGTACCCGGATCAAACTTTCCTGTCCGGCAACCAAACTCACATGTTGATGGACGGAGTTCGAGTCCGGGTCGCCTAAGTGAGAAGAGAGTGTTACAACAACTACACTAACCGGACAGCCCATACAAACGATAAAATCGATCGAAAATTACATTTTGTTTTATAGTCGATACGAGGGTTCTTTAATCATCAGATTAAGCAAGCGAAATATGTTTACAATATACAAAAATATATTCTCAAAAAATCACACACAAAAACACATCAATATTCACAAAACGGGCTCTGTACCGTTATGGCCTCAGGGCGTGCTTGGCTTTAGGTACTAATTCCATTAAATAAGGCATGTTTATCATTGTGTGCATTGTTGCTGTTTCTTTCAAGTTTTAAGCACACATTTAAGAGTAAACGTATTGTTCGACTGATTTTGACGTCATATTGTATGTATGTGTAATAGTTCAAATGCTGATTTTTGAAAAATTTGATGTCAAACGTACAACATTATATTCGATTAATTAAAAATAAAAAAAGACAAAACATGACGCCATATACGAAAGTTTGTCTGTACTTTTAAGAATTGCGAGAATTAGTCTACAAATATATTAAACAACCCTAGTGGTATTTATAAGGTTGGAAATTGATTACTTGCCTCGAACAAAAAACGCAACCAGTTGTGAACAGGGTTTTCATTCCTGGTGATCTGTAGTTATATTGCTCTCAGATTATCTAAGAATCAGACTTGTACACAATTTTAAACAAGAGTAGTCACCATATCAAGTGAAATGTATCCCACTCCTGCACTATTGCTCCGTTCAGTTCCTGTAAGTTTCAATAGTCATTAGTATATGTTCTAATGACTTCCATATCCCGTGCATAAAGCAACATCCGTAGCAAAAAATCTCAACAATTACCGTTGTAAGTATTGAACATGAACAATAAAATATATGGGGACAAGTTTTCGTCATTTGTGTCAAACAAAACTTCGTACTATCCACGCCTGCGTAAGTGTGTACACATTCGTTAATTAAGCATCAATATACTCTGAATCTATTAAATAACTATTACCGTTAACCTCTTAGATTGTGTATTGTAGTTTTGAGATAACTGACTGGTATCCCGGTGAGCCGANGGTTCAACCCGCAACAGCTGCAGGCGCCTGTGACCAAGGATTGGTACAGTTCCAGACATCATGTTACAAGATCGAGTTCCACGCATTGAAGCAGCGGCCAGATGCAAAGGTTCGTATATTTCTTAAAGACTTCAAACATTAAGGTCCCATAAGCGTTATTTTTTACATATGACAAGCCCTTACCTATTGGGCGTCACAGGACGATGTATTCATTAACAGTGTGTACGCTGCAATGCTGAATGAATAAAATAGAACATAATTTTTTATTCAAATCAATACATTTTAAGTGAAATGCATATTGAAATCAAATGTACCTGATCAGCCGCTTTAGAATATTTTTATGATTAATGTATGCAATTGTTTTTATTCTGAATGATATTGATTTTGTTTAGATCGTGCAAGACAAAGCAACAGCATATATGAATAATCCAGTTTAATGCATACGCCTAGTAAATAATGTTATACGCACATAAAAAAAAAAGTAATCAATGTATTTGTATGCCTGTAAATCAAGAAATCGTGTGAGACCGAACAGTCACCCTTGGCGATCATTATGACACCGGAAGAGAACCATTTTGTGCAAAACGAACTTCGGATGGTGCATATTGCAGGTAGTCACTAAATTACATTTTTCTTTTAAGTTTGCCTTCAAATAAATCATAGTCAGAAATATAAGCCAACAAATCTATGGCCCTTGTATAGAAACCACTCATCCATTCAGGCTTGTGTAAATGTCGTAAGCAGACTTTACTTCAGTAAGGGAACTACGCGTTAGGATAACACTACAGCAGATACATTCTTATTTTTTAGTGATACAAACACATTACATTCTTCTCAATTTTAAATTATTAAAATTATGAAAATCTATTAACACAAGTACTTACAGTATTTTTTTCCATGTACGCAGTGTTCGTTCGATCTCGCAATTTTTTTTAATTTGTAAATATTTGACAAAAAAAATGAAAATATTTAGTGTGTAAATCTTTGAACAATTTTGTTTAAACTTACGACGAAAACATTGAACATGTATAAACATAAAACGCCATTAAACTTTATTTGTTAACGAATCGATTTTTGTTATGCTTTCTGCTATGGACACATATTCTCGTCTCTGACTGTAGTCACGTATTGTATGTATTTTAATGCCTCAT
>VMBQ01013007.1:0-18263 GCA_007657795.1 Dreissena rostriformis
TGAATGTTAAATGATTTTACAAGTATGAATCATATGCTCTATAATACTTATTGATTAACACGAGAACTTAAAACGTTTTTATCACACATAAGATTTAAGCAAAGATTCTGAAGCTACTGGTGTGAAACTGCTTTAAGTAAATTAAATAAATATATAATTACGACATTCTATTGGTTGCCTGTGCCACCAATGCCAATGTCACTTAGCTATGTACATGCTGTTCAAATCAAAAGTTTTTTTGCATTGTCGATTTTGCGTTGGTAACATTTCCTGTTTGACTAATACATAATGTTTAAAGTTCAAAGTCTCAATACATGTGAAAAGGACCACATTTAGAATAACAATTAAAATAGACGTTTACATGTTTATTGCAGTTCTTATATTCAAGACACAATGTATCTTATCCCATACAAAAAGAAAGTAATTAAAAGTTTTAAAAGCGTGGGGATATTTTATTGATCTTCGTTTTGTTTTGATCGGCCACTATCTCCTCCTACACTATTAGAACTAGAACCTTGAAACTTACACACATCGTAGCTATGAGCATATGTGCGACGGTGACGGTGACGGAAACCGTCGCACGTATGCTCATAGCTACCATGTGTGTAAGTTTCAAGGTTCTTGTGCTAATAGTGTAGGAGGAGATAGTGGCCGATAAAAAAAAGCGGAGATCAATACAATATTCCCACGCTTTTAAAAGGGTGGGGATAACAAGACATGTACTGAGTTTATACAATTTATTTTTTGAACAGTAGTATTTGCTCCTGACTTCAAATGTTTTAGTGACATGATTATACAGATAGTTGAAGTTATAGTTAGTACATTTTGCCTACCTATACGATATTGTCTATCTCAGAGTTGGAAATGTTATAAATAACAACAAATGTATATCAACATCGATTGGTATTGTACCCAGGTACGTTTTTGTTTAACTCTATGTTATATGTACGCGTAGATAGAAATACTTGACAGACTACAGTAAGTGTACATGACTCATAAAAGCGTGTTTGTAAACGTTACGTATGATTGCGTATTCAGACAGTATTCAGGGATAATCATAACAACTCAATGCACGAGAAGGTTCAACGTATATTGTAGGCTTGTTGAATCTTCTGTGTGTAATTATTATACTTATTATATAATTTTTTCTGATAGTATGTCTGTTTTCGCGTGTAATATACTGACGCCTAAAATTACAAGTCGCGTTATCTTAAAC
Source organism: Dreissena rostriformis (assembly GCA_007657795.1). Classification (NCBI taxonomy): domain Eukaryota; kingdom Metazoa; phylum Mollusca; class Bivalvia; order Myida; family Dreissenidae; genus Dreissena; species Dreissena rostriformis. The sequence goes on from VMBQ01013007.1 coordinate 1,217, forward strand.
AATGTAAAATAATTGTTAAATTGTTATACCTGTTTGTTAAATATTAAGGTGTTACTGCGCGACGCAAAAACAACGATGGTCTAAGAGTGTGAGCGCCATTCTTAATCTGGTTTGTTTGTGTGTTGGTTTGTTCGACGTTTTCATCAGTATGCCAGTCGTATCACGGCGGTCAGTTTACCAACTCACACTTTCGTGGGTTAGTTGATGTACCAATACTAAGTGCATATACCTATGCCAGTGTCTGATAACCGCCCTTCTTAATCCTTAAGTCATTTCCACTAGCAGCAAAACTCACTTATATATATGTTAAGTTACTATAGTGTTTGCTTTCATGAAAATAACGATATTATCCGCATGAGGTGTAAATGTTGGAAGGTATCAATAAATGTACATAGTTATTTGTTCACATATGTTTGTGNTGTTAAGTTACTACAGTGTTTGCTTTCACGAAAATAACGATGTTATCCGAATTAGGTTTAAATGGTGGAAAGTATCAATAAATTTACATAGTTATTTGTTCACATATGTTTGTGCTTTAGGGCATACGGGTTTTGTTTCTTACCATGAGTTAAAACTACCATTGATACCTAAACACACGAGTAAAAACGAGCATAAGCTTAAAGTGACTTGATCAAAGATGTTTTTATTGTTGAAAACAGTTATTAAATGTATATACTAAGAACGCTGTATTTTTTTTTAACAATCTTACGTAATTTAAATAATGAAAAGGGCTGAATAATTGGGCCGTGCAGGCTTTAGAACTTATGAGCCTAAATTAAACAATGTGTTTATAAGCACTTATTTCCAATTTATCGATCGACAACGTCAGAAATGCTTTAGAATATTTCTTTATCTATTTATTATTATCCACAAACAACGCGATTTTGAAGGCATTTTCTTAGTCACGAGTTATATTTCACCTATTTGAATGTCACATTTAATTTCTATTTGAAACCCATGGATTTTTTTGTATTGTAATGTTGCCAGTCTGTGAAGAGGTCCCTTGTTTGACCTTTATACCCTCTTTCCACCGGTTTTGAAAATAGTCCTATGGAAAATTTCATTTGTCGATGTATTCTGATCATGAAAAGCTTGTTGAAAATTCCTTTAACATAATAATTGTATTGTTAATAAATTATTGTTAAATGCTTTATATATGAGCATGTCTCTCTTGGGAAACTGGTCCTTATGCGTCTGCGTACATTGTCGTCCCAGAATAACCTGTGCAGTCCGCAAAGGCTAATCAGGGACGACTCTTTTCGCCTTAAGTGGATTTTCGTTCAAGCTAGAGAGTGCGGGACAAGCTGTGCACGAGTTTACTGAGGGTACGTACAAAAACATACATGAGCATCGCCAACAGATAGACCGGGCAGGGCATCATGTGAGGACATGGTTGTTTATGAGAATTAAAATGTTATATTGTGTTCGGAAATATACATGGGCTGGCACTAACAATTTTCAAAAAGCTTTTTTTATTCTTTAAATGAAGTGTTGATGTTTTTCTATCATCATAGTTTCTTGTATATGTTTATATTTACGTTTTGGGATGTGTTAACCATAGTTTTTCCCGCCCCTAAATTTGCATGTCTGAAAAATGCCAACCGAAAATGATGATTATCCTAGTCCTAGTAGAATAAAAAGCATAGGATCCACCCATTCCATCCAATTATTTTGATTTAGTGTAAAAATAGTTATTGTTGTATTTTAAATTTGAGCACTCTAAACACTTCCTCATCACTTGTCCACTTAACTGGAATTTCGATGACAAATGACTTCCTTTAAACGAAACATGGCATAAAAGCGGAAGTGTCATCCCTGCTTTACGTGTGCAGACTGCACAGGCTAATCAGGGACGACACTTTTAATTACGAACATGCATTACGCCCCGTTTTCCAAGAGCGTGGCTCCTATACATCGTTATAGAAACTCATTCAAATAAGAACATTATTAAAACAGTTTTCGTAACACAGAACATTAAAGCGTAAAGTATAAATTTGCAGATTCAATCAGAATGTTTTCATTTAGATACATATCAAATACAAACGATATTCAATTGGTTGCCTGTGTCACCAATTACAATTGTACTAAGCTATATACATTCTGTTGTGAATTATAGTTGTTTTTCAATTGGTGATTGGTGTGTTTTGCTTGGGTAACATTCCCTAAGGCACACCATTTTACAAATACATTTTAAACAGTTATCTTAGTGACACTCTTGCGTGCGTTTTAATTGCTAAAATATGTGAGAAAGTAGAAAACTATTACTGAAATACATTTATACACAAATGCCCGTCTAATTACAAGTATAAAATGAATCAATTAAATCCTGTTTATAGACAAATGTCTACCAAACTGCACATAAGATGTGCAGGAAAACTTATACTGGTATATACAATATACGAAAGAAACTGGAATAAATCTAGACAGCTTATAACAAAAACTAAGACATATTAAATTGATTACTGGTCACACATCCGTTATTGTTTTGATTGAAAGATATTCCTACGCTGATATTTGCAAGAACCGCTAAAAAAAAAAATACATAATTACTTTGATATTTAATATAAGTCTGTATTTTGATCGATAATATGTGCGCATTAATTTGAACAAAATTAGTTGGATTTACATTACTATTTACATTATGAGGAGTCATGTTGTGTATCGAGTAAGAAACGCAACAACATGTGTGTGGTATTATAAACCTGGATTATTGATACACGTAGATGTGAGTTATTGAAATACTTAGTACTACAGTATATGTACATGATACACATGCATGGGTATGTATTCGTATACATGCGTATACAGAGAGAACATTACTAAGGGACACTCTTTCCGTTTAGAGCACGCATATACCAATTATATAGTGTAGGTAAGTTTTATTGTATGTGTTCAATAATTACTCGGGTAATGTATTGAAATGATGACAATATTTGCATTCAANCGCAGCATGAAGATGCCCTTTTTCGGTAGGGGGATGACCAGAGATTGGGTCAACTTTTTTGGCCACTTCTTCTCCTCTCTGATCTTCTGGCATAGTGACGTCATTGCAACAGTCGTTGCCTGTCTCCCATGCTTAATCAGCTCGAAAAGGACATTGTTCACCCGTGGAGATTGTTCTGCCTTCAGACTGCGCACTGCCTCCACCATATCTGTCTTTAGTATGGATGGGCTTTCGTTGTCAGCTTCTGGTCAGGGATCGTTCTGAAGCAGACTGGGTTCTGGTTGAAGCGGGAAGTTATAGAGGTCACTGCTGTATTCGGCTCTTTTGTTCATGACCGCGGGACTCTCGGTCAGGAGGTTCCCGTCCGCGTCTGCTATAGTACTGGCCTTGGGCTGACTGGTCTTTGTTAGGGTCTTTAGGGTGCTGTAGGCGTTCTTACTGGTGCCTGTGGTCATCGCTTTGTCAATATTGACACATTGCTCCGCCAGTTACTCCTTCTTGGTCTCTTTTATCTTCTTCCTTACCTCGTTGTTTGCTTTCTGGTATTCTGACCTAGAGTCCTGGCTGGTGCACTTTATCATGCCTCAGCTCTATTTTTTTTCGGTCGTTAACCATGGCTTGTTCTTCCCTCTCCATCCCCCAAGAACTTTTTCACCAGAAGACAGAAGGACTTAATTGATGTGGTGGATGATGGTGACGATGTTATTTTCTGCAATGTTCAGGGCTCCAAAAGTTCCACCTATCTGTGCTTGAAATGCTTCTGTTATCCAATCTAATGCGAGAGTTTTTGTTTGGGTGAAGCGTGTTTGCCAGTGTGAGTTGTTGGCATCTAGCGAACTCAAGAAGTCGCAGCCTTCTGTCGTTTGTCACTTCTATGTCAAATCAACATACTGTCCCTGACCTGTATTGGTAGACGTCTGGTCTAACTACCAGTCACCTTGGATGATGAGGATATCTTTATTCGGGACCTCAGCTATGATGCGGTCTTACGCTTCATAACACTTAAAAATCTCCTCTTCTTCGTAGTCTGATGTTGGGGCTCAGACCTGGATGATGGTGATATTGTGAGGTCTGGCTGAGATACGGCTGGAGATGAGTGTGCTGGAGAGTGAGGTGCAACTGCTGAAGACGCTTTTGACTACCTACTTTCTAACGATGAAAACAAGCTCGTGGCTATGGTTGGAATCCTCTCCGCTGAACCATATCTTGTGTCCTTTGTCTTTTAACGTTTCTGTGAAGCCTAGCCACTCGACCTCGGCTAGAAGAGACACCTTTGTAAGTGATTCTTTCTAGTTTATCCACACATGATGAAGCCTGTTCAGAATGTGCATCTTGGCCCAGTTCAAATCTGGGTTAATTGCGACCAAAAACTAGATCATCAGGTCAAATACACGACAAACCTTAATACCGTTCTAATAGCTTCATGTATGACTCAATATTGATGAAATTTGTCAGAATGTTTATCTTGAATATCTAGGCCAAGAACAAATCTAGGTCACGTGCGTCCAAAAGCAAGGTCACCAATACAAATCTTAGAAAAAACATTGTTTTCACTCTATAGGAAACATTTAAGATTAAATATGTTGAACCTTTGTTTATCTTTACAATGTTAAAATTATGTTTGAATCTGAGTCGAATGCAGTAAAGAACTAAGTCACTAGGTCAAGTCATCGACATTTGGTACACCTTTAGCTCGGATGAGCGTTTCAGGACCATCCAGGACCTCTAGATTATTATTCTATATAATGAGTGGTTATGGATGTGGCCTTAATACTTCTCCATTAATTGTTGCATATAGTTACATCAATTAACAATAATTTGAAGTTATGATGCGTATATTTCAAACTAAAATAGTGTGAACCCAATTTGAAATACAATAGCCACTCATCAATACGACAAAAAGTTGTGTATTGACCGATGAATAACACCAATGCATATGGGTGCATTTGCATTCAGAAGTTAGCTCAGATTTGAGACATATCTGTGTGTTGTTGATAATCAGTTTTAAAACGATAAGTTTTTTTGTCATTGAGAAATGTCATGTACTTCTGCTAAAAATATGAAATACAATATAAATTTTGCATTTAAATATAACCACTAGTATTCTTTAATAAAAGGCGTGTGGTTTTGTCCGTTTGGTTTCTATGTTGGACCAAACATTATTTGCACACTCATTGTGTATACAATATACCCTCTTGACATACTGGCGGTATGGTATGTATGCTTTTTGTCACATTTGCTTCAGGAAGTAAAAAAAGGCTAATGAGTTTGTATTTAATACATTATCTACAGTAATTACCGACGTTTTGTACAACCCTGTGTTACTGAGACCATAATATAAGCAATTTCCTTTTGCTTTACCACCTTCTTTTATGATTATTATTGATCCGAAGTTGAGAGTGGGGGTTACTATATGCCAGCTACTGTTTTCTTGTCTAAATCATGTTATAAACTGAGATCCATGTTCCCATTTATTACCGGATTTTCAGTCTTTGGTTTCTGGTGTCAGTTTAATAAGCTGATCCTTGGTTTGTCGTGAGTATAAAGTGTCGTCCAAGATTAGCCTATGCAGGCCGCAGTTAAAAATAGATTTTCAATCAACAAACTTCTCCTGTGCTTGTCACTTGTAATAAAATGAGCCGTGCTCTGGAGAAAAAAACGGGCTTAATACATGTGCGTAAAGTGTCGTCCCAGATAAGCCTGTGCAGTCCACAGAAAAACTTGATCCTCTCTAAAAGGAGACTTCATTTAAACGAAAAATACCATCAAGTGGAAAGTGTCATCCCTGATTAGCTTGTGTGGACTGCACGTGCTAATCAGGGACGACAATTTACGCACATGCCTTGAGCCCTGTTTTATCTGAGCGAGACACATTAACATGGAAATGTTAATGCATTCAGATAAGAACATAACCTAAAATGCGTGTATAACACGTAACATTAAAACGTAGATTATGATGTCGCTCATCCACTTAGAATGCTTTCATTAAGATACATATCATACATAAACGGCATTCCATTGGTTACCGGTGTCACCAATGACAATCGTACTTAGCTATGTACATTGCGTTGTAATATAATGTTGTTTTTTTCAATTGCTGATTGGTTGGTTTTGCTTGGGTAACATTCCCTGAGGCAAACCATTTGACAAATACATTTAATATAGTTATATTATTGGCACGCTTGCGTGCGTTTTAATGGCTAAAATATGCGAGAAAGTAGAAATTAAGTCTAAATTTAACAAATTGCAGTTGTAATTAAATTTCATCAATAAAAGCGGAATTTTAAAAGGACAATGTCGTATGGGTGTCTTCATACAGGAATGAACTTCCAAAATTTAAATACACTTTGCAAAAGAAAATGTAGTAAAACACTGAATAAGAGTCAAGTTGAAACAAGTGTACATTCTGTTGTGTACTTCTACAACGATTCCTAAGGTATGGTCTACTTCTAAACAAGTCATTGAACATATTACTGATATACATGTATACACAAATGTCCGTCTTAGTACAAGTATCAAATGAATCAACTCAATCTCCATTTATAGACAAATGTCTACAAAACCCCACATAAGATGTACCGGGAAACTTATACAATATGCGAAGAAAATTTCAAAAAATCAAGACAGCTTATTATAAAAAAATATATATATAAAGACATATTAAATCGATAACTGGGAACGCATCCGTTATCGTTTTGGTTAAAAGATTTTCTTACGGTGCTATTTGCAAACACCGTACAAAAGAAATAATACATAATTACGTCGATATTTAATATAAGTCTGTATTTTGTTCGATAATATGTGCGCATTAATTTGAACAAAATTAGTTGGATTTGCATTACTATTTACATTATGAGGAGTCATGATGTGTATCGAGTTACAAATATAAAAACATGTGTGTGGTATTGTAAACCTGGATTAATGATACACGTAGATGTGAGTTATTGAAATACTAAGTACTTAAGTATATGTACATGATACACATGAATGGGTATGTATTCGTATACTTGCGTATACAGAGAGAACATTACTAAGGGACACTCAATGAGTGAACTAATATTGCGGATAGGTAGTCGCGTCTGTAGACGTTGGGTAACTTAAATTTAAAGTTCTCTGTAATTTGTGTGTGAACTTTCGCGGGAAATTGACGCTTATTTGAACTGTATGTATACCATGTTATTCTGATCTCAAACATTCGTAATAATAATTAAAAGTGATATTTGAGGACTTTTTCATTCCGTCTTGGTCACGGTTGACTTGCGCTTTTGTATACCATGGTGCACATCTATATAAATCAGTAAGCGCAGCACGGCGTTGGACTGTCAACAATGACTACACGTATAATAGTCAAAATAAGAAAGGGCATAATGAGTAACATGAACAAAAATCATCAAGTACTCCTGTCGCGACAAACACGCCCACGGTGGCTCCACAAGATACTTCAAAGAGAGCCGCAACATCCCCTCTCGATCAGACTGAATTTAAGAAAACATCGACCGAGTCCCTTCCTGATGCGCCTCTTCAGATAAGCCTCTCTGACAGCTACATCGCTAAAATAGCCGATGCCCTAAGCAAATCATTTGAACCTCAAATAACCTCCATTGTTGAACAAGTTGCTGCTCGAGTCGTACAAGAGCTTCATGAAAAATATCAACCATAGAGTGCGAAAACAAATCTCTCCGGAAAACTGTGGCTGACCTTACAACCAAAGTTCAAAGTCTTGAGGATAACGAAGACCGACAGAACCAGTACAGTAGACGAAATGGCCTTCGCATAACTTGTTTTCGCGAAGGTCCTGACGAATCAACAGAAAATATTGTCATGAGCATGTGCAAAACAGTGGGTGCCACGATTTCTATTAAAGTGATAACTCATCTAACAGTATATAGGTGTCTACCGCAACCGTTGTTTATGTTTGGTGTTTTCACTTCATATACACTTATATTTGTTAATGCAGTATCAACATACTAAAACAATATCCCGGAAAGAGAAAAAGAATGCTTTTGAATATCAACCGTACTTTCGTTTTTGACTTAAATTTGGTAAGTTTAAAATCTGGGACTCATCGCGAAAACATATGACAATTCTGAAATTATGAATACATTTACCTTCGTGTCTCTGTCAACCTCATCTTCGGCCATGCTCCTTCAAAGAACTATATTATAAATGAGGTGTCAGTAAAGTGACTTTATGAGAAAGACTCAAATCGTATCGCTTTCGTAAATACGCAGCAGTTCCGCTCGGCTTAGAGGACTGGGTTAGTCATGTAAAATATCGAATATAATATATATATATTTTATAACCAACTGGTAGCAAGATGAGTTGCAGATAATGAGTCATTTACCACATTTTAGCTAACTCTTTTGACCTGTTAATTCTTTTCAGCTCCATTCAACAGTGAAATATGCGTCTAATATCACTTTAACGAAATAGATAGATCGCACAGGGTCGGAAAACCTAGGCCTGCAGCAGACCAGTCAGATTCACCCGCCCAAGGGATATCATAATCAAATTTACTAGCTACAGAGCTCGGCAAAATCTGTTTACGAAGAAAACGAGTCTTAAGGACAACGGCTTCAAAGGTGTATTCCTAAACGAGGATCTCACTAAACAGAGGAGCGATGTATATCGACAAGCTAGGGACATTCTCAAATCAAGTAAGAGCTGTGGCACTTGGACATCCGATGGTGTCATCCTAGTCAAGGATAAACAGCAGCACGTCCACCGAGTCGAATCTAAACGTGACCTTGACAGCATAATGATAAACGGAACGTAACATGCCTTCTCCTTTTCTTCTGCGTACAGTGTCTCATATCGGCGCAATACACGATTTTTGTCAACACAACTATTTAAATCGGTACACGGTCACATCAACCCTCTGACAGATATACGCAAAGAACCTTTAAACTGGCTTGTCTCAATAATACCATATTGAGCACGATACAATAGCGACCTACTAGTGATTAGTGACGCACGCATGATAAACATTGAAATATGTGTGATTGAAATGTACACATGCACGTTTTGCAATTCGTATAACCTGACAGCATTCTGTTAAAATTGTATACAGTTATGCCTAAAAGTCTATTAAACATATGCTGATTTTGGAACAAAACTGCATGCTTACGATGCCGACTTATCATGTGTATCAAAGTATATATAACAGTTTGCCTATTTTGATTGCTTTTGTTGCTACAATCTTAACTGTATCAATGTTAATTCGTCAATCCTACATAGTTAATAATTACTAAAATGTTAACAACTATTCTGATACCCTTTGTTATTTGATATGTGTGACTCAAACCTGTATACATATAGCATACTTGAAATTATGTCCATTGAACATAATTGTGTAGACACTTTTTGCTATTATCTACTTTCATGAAGATACTGATCATCCAAAACAGGTAACAATTACTCAAAGGTAAATAAGTAGTCTAAACACTTTTTGAGTATTTAAAGTTCAATACCTGTTAATGATCATCGAGCATCACAAACATTGGAAAAACTCTGATAACGTTATTCGCTCCTTTACGTTTTGCATTTTTCTAACAGCATTGAGTTAAAATTGTTACAGATATTTGTCAAAGTTATTCAAACTTATGATGATTTTTTGTAACGATACGGCTTGCTCATGATGCTGACTTATCATGTGCATAAAATTATATATAACACTCTGCTTACTCATGTTGTGACTTAATGTAAATGTCAACTACTAGTATGTGTGTCTCATGTATGTTAGTCAACTTTTTCATCTTCATGTTGGAGTTCTTTTTTTTCACGAACTATGCTTTTCGAGATAACTTTTTCTAAAAGCTTACATATATTTATATAACTTTGTATACTTAATATCACGTGCTTCAACAACATCTATATTCACTTGCTCAAGCTGAACTTTCGCATACTAAAGAATTGAATGATTATCACAATTGCCCATAATGTCCCAACCTTCATCCCTAACAGCATGCTTTTGTATTTTTTATGTTTTTATCTCTATCTGTATAACTTTGTCACACACTTGTCAGTGGGTCTCGGGCGGTTTCTGATCCGTATCATTCTCTCTACGTGTCTGTCGTTTGTTCATGGCGTCAAACATCAATATGCATGACTTCTTACCCCCATAGTATGTACTCCCCTGTAAGACGAATGACCACGACGCCATCAGCCTGGATGCGTATACACAATTTATTCATTAGCCCACTATCAACTGCCTTCTATCTACACCTTCTACTCATCTGTAGATCTGGTGATGTTGAAATCAACCCTTGTCCTTCTTTAGAGCAAAATATGTCTGAATCCAGGTTGTATTCAATAACGGAACTTACCGCTCATGGTCTTGCTATAATGCACCTCAATATTCAAAGCATACGGCCAAAACGTGATATTCTTCAACTCGAGGCTCAACCTTATGATATCATAGTCTTCACTAAAACTTGGCTTAATGCAACCGTGTCTAACGACAATAGGGTAATACCAAACTTTAAGCTTCCGTTCCGCCGTGACAGACGAGACAGAGCTGGTGGAGGAGTTTCTTTATATGTTCGGAACACAATTAAGGTGGTTGAAAGGCCGGATCTCTTAGTAGAAGGTCTAGAAGCCCTTTGGATCGAAATTCACATCAACCAACGTAAACTTCTAATTGGTGGGATATATCGTCCACCCATCTCAAACAATACTCAGTGGTTGAATATGGAGCATAGATCTAGTCTTGATCAGGCCTTATGTGGACACTACGACAATATACTTGTAACAGGCGACTTCAACATGAATATCGAAGCCTCACAGTCAAATAAAATTTGCAGATTGATAAACTCCTACAACGCAACACAGACTTAGATCGAGTGATGATAACAACTTCAACATCCCAAGAACTCGAACTAAGATGGCTGATAGGTCGATAGCAGTTATTGGACCCGGTGGTGGAATGCTTCCAAAAGACTTAAAATGCACTCAGAGTTAACCTCAGTTTAAAACTAAACTTAAAACGCATTTGTTTTGCTTTTTTTTTGTGACACATAAGCTTTTTAAGTGATACAACTTTGTATGCGCAATTGAATATTGTCAAATAATTTGTGCGCTATATAAGTGTATTTGTATTTGTATTCAACCATGCAGGCTGATGCAATAGTTCTTGAAATGCTCCGATGCAAGCTTCTCATTGGTCATTTATTTCAACAAGACCGTCTAGTGACTAAATTAATCGTGGTAGACTTGTATTCCAACCTGGTTAAAATAGTGTTCATATTGATATAATCTTTTATGGTATTGTGTAATGAACTGTGCGTTAATTAATATCTTCATTCATAGTTCATAGTATCAACTGTTGTGTTCTATTTGTAACAACTGTTGTTATTGTCTTTGTGTAGGTCTTGCGGTTATGCGACTATATTGGTCGACGTAAAATAAAAATGTATAAAACACATCTATGGACTGTGTATGCCATGTTCCTTCACTCCACAACCACTACACTCATTGAGAGAAATAATTGTTGAACAGATGATAATCCTAATGCATTTAATAAAGCTGGCTATTTATGTGTATACGACTGCCATCCCTGGGAGTGTTTATTTAAGAAGTTTGTTTTATTTTTTCGTTGTTCATCTGTCAATACCCATCAATTTGGAGTTCGGATTCGTAATAATTGAACTACGAAAAGCAGAACCGCAGTGTGACTTCATGTTGTTTATTAGTCAATCACTAGCGATACACATTTCGATTCTAAAATATTTTCATAAATAATTGTACAATGTAACTGTTAAATTTGTTAGCTATTCGCTGTTCAGGTTGATGAAATCTTTCGGAATTGTTTACGTGTTAATTTACAACGATTTATTTTGTCATTCGTCTATCTGAAGATCAACGAGCATTATGTTAAAAAAAAGTATTCGGTCGCTTCACCTCGATACATTATGGACACAAAATGTTTTTATATCGATGTTGTACAAGACAATCGCATACCATTCTTCATTTCGTATTAACACGAAAACACCCTTTGCACCAATCTTACTTACACAGAGAGTATAAATATATAATTTTATCAACTAAACAAACAACAACAACAAACAACAAATAACGTGGTTTTTATTCAAAATGTTTTTAAACAAAAAAAGCAAATTGAACGTTGCGTTGCTTAGACTTGTTTGAATGTTTGAAAAATAGAAACATTTAAGCGCAACATTCTCTCACGTGACATCAATATTAACCCCGCCATGGAAAGAATGGCCACTCGTAGCCACACACGCAGTCTTGAATCCAGTGCCAGTGCCAATACCATTGGGCGCAACCCCAGTTCACGCAGATGCCAAGGGTGTTGTAGGCGAGGCACACGGGTTTCAAGCAGGGCCACCACCCGAAGCGTCTCCAACGGCAACAGCATGACCATTTGGGCCACGCGGGCCAGACGGGCAAGATCTGTACTGAGCTTCTTAATGCAGTATCATTGGCGGCATCGTCTGAGCCATTCACTACAGGACTAACGGTGACACCTTTTTGAAGAGAAATATAATTTATAATCCATAATTACATCAACTTGTTTTGTGCAAAGAAAATGGCAAAACCGAAACGGATATCAGTGTTATTTCTGGTATATTTCTCATTATAGACTTGCCTATAAATCTTTGTGTGCATCTTATTATTATTTATTTTCTATATGTGTATTGCTTTTGTTTCTTGTTGCTGTTGTGTGAACGATAGTGCAACGGGGCTTGCAAGTTTATGCACATAGATATAAGTACACATAATTAGACCTTTTACAAACACTAAACAAACATTTACTCGTTCTTAATGCAATAAGTACTTAATCCATATACTTTAAATAAATACTAGTAGTTTAATTGTATAGATAGATATGTTAATATGCATGAATTTGAGAATCTACGTACCCGTGTCCTCGGGGCATGGCACTGTCACCTGCTGCATAATAGGCCTCCCCATGCAGAACACCAACACGTTTTTAGAAACGGGGCCCTTGAACGGAACTAGCTCGAAACAGCGGCCGGGACAGCGAGTGGGCTGTAATTGGGAAGGGCCGTGATATGAATAAGAGGATAAATCACGAAAATGATACGTTTAATGTCCTGATGGCCACACTTGCGTATAAGGGTTTCTTTCACACATGATGATATGACATGTGAGCTATTATACAAGGGTTAAACTCCATGGAATGAACATTTGGGGAATACTAATCACGGTTAGAAATGAACATTGACAGATCGCGTCAATTTGGTGAAATAATTATTAAAAATGATTTCATTAAACTGCTTGGTAACTAGGCGCGAAAATCTATATTCTCGTCGGTTGATGTGAATTCGCTACAAATAATGTATATTTCATTTTAGACTGTCTTAGAATGATTCCAAATGTTTTACTTATTTTGCTTTTTAATCGTTATTACTGTAGCATATTCTCATATATATAGGTGTTCATCAGTGTTTTTTATGTGTACCATCATGTTTTGTCCTGTTAATTCATTAGTTATCATATTATTTTAGATGTTAAAATCCAATATTTTCAGTTGTAAGCTTCTGTTTTTACCGGTAATAAATATATATGTCCACCGAAATTCATTCATACCATGTACTTATTTTTTTAATATTTATATTATTGAAGTTAATCACGTCCAAATGTACTTACATCCGAGATTATGCATTCTTTCCTGTCAGAAGAGATCACGACAATCCAACCCTAAAAGTAAAATGTTTGTAAATCCAAGCTACACATCACATCATACAATGAAAATAACTTCGTTAACTGCAAAGAGGTCCTATTAGTTTCATGACATCATACATTGTGTATGTTGCTTTCTAGTACACTGCTAACGTATATTAGGATTCAGAACAGTTGTTTTAACCTTTTCGATACATATAGTGGCACACGTAATAATAACATGGTAACGGAAGGCTTTTAACAGTTTAAATATTCCCTTTATTGTTTTTTCTTTATTATAAATTAATGTTTCGTATTTGAGATAAAAAAAAACACACAACAGGATCACATTTCACGTGAGAACGACACATATCAAATGCTCACAAATCAAAACACTGAATAGAATGGCAAACTGTACGTACGTTCGAGTTGAGAATGTTCGATACTAGGCTGCCGGTGCCGTTTAACAGCCGCATGTTTTCTCGATCCACCTCTACCCTGTACACATTGCCTTCGTCATCCGTTAAGTTTGCTGGCGGTGGTGGTGGTCGTGTTGGTGGCGGCGGTGGAGGTGTAGTTCGTGGTGGGAGCTGAAAGCGCATGACGTTTTTGCAAATACTTGTTTCGAGATTAGATCGTAAAACTATTATCTAATATAGGACTGTTCAGCAGATAAATTCATGAAGTTCCAACATCAAGCCTTGGTTTTTGGCAACTGGTTTGATGAACTTTTTCTTGGTTCAGTATAGAATTTGAAATACAAAAGCGTCTGATATATGATAAAGTAACTTACTTTTATAAAAAAACAAACGAGTAAAAACTAGTTATAGCCAAAGGTCGAACTGTCTATTATGTTCCTTTTATACTATGAGCAAAAATACTATCGATAACATAAACGAAAAACAATGTTATCGTATTTATCCTTTTAATATAAAATAATTGAAACAGAATCTGTAGCGATAAATATAAGCAGCTCAATGTCTTGATTTACGACAAGTGACCAATTGCCAAACAGCAAAGAACGTTACATAACACACAAACAAATTAATAAGAAAAATATGGGGTCACCGCCCTGGAACGTTCATTCATAATGTATTTAATAAGTGCATAAACAAACTATTAATAAAAAAACTCACATTTGTTATTTTAAACAATAAGCAAAAAAATCGGGAAAAAAATACTTTTTATTTATTAAGTTTTATAAAAAAAAAAATTTATNCCACGATACACAGCAAGACAATCGCAAACGAGCGCATCTGTTATGAACAAAATCAGATTATTTTAAAACACGAACATTAAACTTAAATAATTTATCAATACAACGTTTCCATAGTGATACAATGTTATTCTAGGTCGTTTTGTCCAACGCCTATAAGTACTGTACTTAATGTATTCATACTTTAAACGATTAAACCAGACATTTCAAATAGAATTAATTGTAATAACTTTGTTGAAACAAAATTTAAACAAATGACTCCGTGTCAAAATACTTTAAAACAATAGCCTACAAACTATCAACTTACTTTTCAGTAAGAACTAGTTCCGAACTGATACCGAACAATGTAGTCCTATGCTTTTATAATGAACGAATGTAAATGAAATAACCAATCACTTAGAGACATGTAAACTGACTCATTGATATATATTTACATTTTGTATACGACCAATCACAAAAGATCCGTGTTCGCTAATAGATATACATGCACATGAATTATTCAACCATCCATTACTGAAATATTTGCTTGATTTTCATGATATGTATTAATGGCGTTTCTATATGTCCACAATGGTATACCGGTTATATAGTTAATGTTACATAAACCAACCCTTTTTTCATTATCGATGTACGTTATTGTTAATGTGTTTTCTAAATAAAAAAAAATATTTTGTATGCCAATATCAAATGCCAGTTTTTCAGGCACGACGTTGCTGCATTCAGAATCGATTGAATGGCACTTTTTCTAACATTTCTCAAGAACTATGAAACAAAGACCAACTATAATTTTTAAATATAAAGTATGGGTATATTTAGAGTCGAATAGCAGGGTTTTGCATCCTGCTCCTTTTTGGTTTCCTTCTTGGCTGGGCAACGGTGACGTGTTGAATATCTCGATCTAGGAAAACAACTTAATGCGATGCAAAAAAATGAACCATGTTAAGAACTTTAATTATAAGCAATTTACTCAATAAAAGCACGGCTGCATCAAAGTATTTGAAGAGATTACAAACTGCAATTGTCCAATGGTGAATACTGGTTTCTATATGTGTTGTGTTGTTAGTTTTACGAACAAAACATTAATTGTATATATGCTTATTTAAATAAAGTAAAGTGATGTCTGCTCAACAGCCCTAGGCATGAGTTTTAAACAACCGGATATGTTTGTTTCTATCTGATTTACCCAACTTCAATAAGTTTTGTTTTGAAATCACATTCATGCGTTTGATCCGTTCATCCGGGATAATGAACTACATCGCTGACACAACCTGATTGGTCATATTCGATCAACATATCTACATGTACGTCTCAACATGAAAAACACCTAACCAATAAGAAATAAGACGTTTGAATGTTAAATGATTTTACAAGTATGAATCATATGCTTGATACTACTAATTCATTAACACGAGAACTTAAAACGTTTTCATCACGCATAAGATGAAAACAAAGATTCTGAAGCTACTGGTGTGAAACTGCTTTTAGTAAATTTCATAAATATATAATTACGACATTCTATTGGTTGCCTATGCCACCAATGCCAATGTCACTTGGGAGGCGGAAAACTTAGCTATGTACATGCTGTTCAAATCAAAAGTTTTTTTGCATTGTCGATTTTGCGTTGGAAACATTTCCTGTTTGACTAATGCATAATGTTTAAAGTTCAAAGTCACAATACATGTGAAAAGGACCACATTTAGAATAAAAATTAAAAAAGACGTTTACATGTTTATTGCAGTTCTTATATTCAAGACACAATGTATCTTATCCCATACAAAAAGAAAGTAATTATCCCCACGCTTCACAAAGCGTGGGGAAATTGTATTGATCTTCGTTTTTTTTTTTTTTTTGATCGGCCACTATCTCCTCCTACACTATTAGCACTAGAATCTTGAAACTTACACACATCGTAGCTNATAGAAATACTTGACAGACTACAGTAAGTGTACATGACTCATAAAAGCGTGTTTGTAAACGTTACGTATGATTGAGTATTCAGACAGTATTTAGGGATAATCATAACAACTAAATGCACGAGAAGGCTCAACGTACATTGTAGGCTTGTTGAATCTTCTGTGTGTAATTATTATACTTATTATATCATTTTTTCTGATAGTATGTCTGTTTTCGCGTGTAATATACTGACGCCTAAAATAACAAGTCGCGTTATCTTAAACAATGTAAAATAATTGTTAAAATGCTATACCTGTTTGTTAAATATTAAGGTGTTACTGCGCGACGCA
>VMBQ01013008.1:0-17069 GCA_007657795.1 Dreissena rostriformis
ATTGGTACACATGTTCTGAAAAAGTGTCAAAACTTTGGACAACAAATGTGACTTCTAGAGTGTTCACAAGGATTCATTACCAGCATAAAAGGATAACTTCCACACTCACTGGAGGTTATGTTTTTCAACTTACTGTAGCCATTTTGAACTCAGCTGAGGTATCATTAGAATAATCGTTCTAAGCAAGTTTCATGAAGATTGAAAAAAAACCCAGACTTTTAGAGTATTTATAATTTGTAACCTTTTTCTTTAATTTGACCTAGTGACACAGATTGTGATTCCACATGACCAAGTTTTAAACCCAGCCCATTTATCATTATGAACAATGTTCTGACCGAGTTGAATTCATTGGGCAATTAATGTGGTCTTTAGAGTGTCCACATGCTAAATATTGACAACGCACGACGGAAGACCCAAACAGGTAAAAAGGTGAAAACAAAAGCTCACTCTTAGTGGGTTTGGCTAAGATAAGCTTAAAACCATGTAGCAGCTAAAAAAGGCATTTTATGCAAGGAAATAGCTCTAGTTCTACTTGTGGCATCTGGCTCAAAAATACTTGTGGCATCTGGCTCAAAAATAATAACAAAGATTTTTTGGTTATACACAAACGGTGCATGTTTTGTAAAGATTGATTAAAAAGTGAAATCTCTATCTTGATAACAGTCCCCAGTGTGTATATCATGCACGCTGGATGATATCCCTATACCAAAAGCTCATGCTCCAATTAGTAATAAATAAATTTGATTAAGATCTACCGGTATTGGTTTTACACATACTTTTTTCGCAATATTTTCCTCGTCTATTCCCGCTGCAAATACATTCAAAACCTCCGCTGTTTGGACCCGTGATGTCCGTCTTACATGTTCCTCCATTGAAGCATTTGGTACCACCACATGCATCTAAAAAAAGAATGAAGCATCAATTCTATACATAAGTTCCACAGCTGTATCTGGGGTACCATAGGGTGGTGTGGTAGTCCAGTGGTAACACTCTGGTCTTCCATTCCAGAGGTCCCTGGTTCGATTCCTTGCCGGGGCACTGGAACTTTCAGAAATGCTTCAAGTGTTTCCCACCCAACTAGAGATGTACTGGTATAAAACCCAGGTATTTCTCGCGTGTATCGGTGCTATACACTGAGCACGTAAAAGAACCAAGGGATCTATTCGCAAAGAGCTAGGGTATCGCACCCGGATTCCTTGTATCTCAATACTGTCTTTTCTGCTTGCTGTCTCTTCAGCAAAACCAAAGGACCCCATTGGAAATAAGTGCTTGCACTTTCATGGGTTATCCTTGACTGCAAGGTCAAAAGAAATACATACATACAATAATGTTCAGTAATAGCTATAGCTATCAGATATACACATTGATTTTCCCAAGGTGTGTTGTGTGCACTGAAGTTGCTTTGCCCTCTCAAACTCAAATCTTGCACATGTTCCTGGACTTATTTTAGACCCAAGTGCCTGTACCAAATGCTATGATTGGACCATTCAACACAATGTGTGACCTTAACCTTGAATACAGTAGAAACCTTAACATAGTTGTTCACCAGTTTTAAGACCTGCTATATAATAAATTATTGTGTACTTATGCCAAAATAAGGTGAACATTTTTTAAATCAAAGCGCTGAAGGCACTGAAGTTGTTCGCTCTTGAATAATCTTAGAAGCAACTCAGTTTTCAAAATTATGTTATAGCTTTTTATATCGCAAGTTTGAAATGAACACAACCCATTCAAATTTATAAAGAGTGTGTCTTAAAGCAAAGGTCAAGATGTGTGTGCACTGTTTATCCTCATATTTATGTTATAGCGATAACTTAGACAAAATGTGCGCATTGCACAGGCTAATCAGTGTGGACAGGCTAATCTCATTTGACATGCATTAAGCCCTGTTTTCCCTGAAAGCAGCCAATATGTACAGATTTCAATGATAAACTCTCCAATGTCGTCGCACAAACTGTTTAACACTATTCATTACATACACACTCGATAAACCACTAAGTGATTTAAATGTAAACAGCGGGTTTAAAGAGAAGACAATCTGCAAAATCTGTCTGCAATGTACCAGTATAAACAGGCAGATGCGGTGGTTATCGTTCCTGGCGTAGTTAAGCAGCATACTGAATTGCAAAACTCCCTCTACATGAGTTGTCCGCTAGCGCGAACAACTTAAAATTAACCACAATTTTTATAAGCACAACAAAGTTCTATTCCTGAAGCAATTTGACCTTTGGACGTAAAGGGTTACCTTGACCTTTAGGGCAAGAGGCTGGTTCTTCTGCGCTTAACATTGTCTTTATATGATTATCATTATTGTAAATTTATGTTGAATGCCCATCATGCACAATAACGTTATGGGTAAGACATGTACTGTCACTAAATCCATATAAAGAAAGTGTCCATGTGACTAAGACCTTTAACCAAGTCACGTGATTTTGGAGTGACAAGTAATGTTGAAATGATGATATTGAGTTTAATGAAAACTGTTGTCTTGATATGCTGATCATTTGTGCCAATTAATTTTGATATCCAGTTATGCACTATAAAGTAATGGACACTTGCATGTACGCTCACTTTTTCCATGATAACTATTATGAGTATGGCCTTCAAACACATCAAGATCCATTGTGACCTTGACCATTAAGCGAAACGGTTTTGCGTGCATCACATAGACTTTATATGGCGATTATTTGTGCCAATTTATTTAAAAATCCCAAGATGAACAATAAAGTTATTGGCAGGACACAAACAACTCCTTTCACTTTATCTATATGAAGTGTATGCACGTATTCAAGTGTCCACCGTGACCTTGATGTTAAAGAGCAACGTATGGTTATGCACGCTACACATTGATATCATTGATATTTTGTGCCAATTTATTTCATACTCCAANCTTGCACTTTCATGGGTTATCCTTGACTGCAAGGTCAAAAGAAATACATACATACAATAATGTTCAGTAATAGCTCTAGCTATCAGATATACACATTGATTTTCCCAAGGTGTGTTGTGTGCACTGAAGTTGCTTTGCCCTCTCAAACTCAAATCTTGCACATGTTCCTGGACTTATTTTAGACCCAAGTGCCTGTACCAAATGCTATGATTGGACCATTCAACACAATGTGTGACCTTAACCTTGAATACAGTAGAAACCTTAACATAGTTGTTCACCAGTTTTAAGACCTGCTATATAATAAATTATTGTGTACTTATGCCAAAATAAGGTGAACATTTTTTAAATCAAAGCGCTGAAGGCACTGAAGTTGTTCGCTCTTGAATAATCTTAGAAGCAACTCAGTTTTCAAAATTATGTTATAGCTTTTTATATCGCAAGTTTGAAATGAACACAACCCATTCAAATTTATAAAGAGTGTGTCTTAAAGCAACGGTCAAGATGTGTGTGCACTGTTTATCCTCATATTTATGTTATAGCGATAACTTAGACAAAATGTGCGCATTGCACAGGCTAATCAGTGTGGACAGGCTAATCTCATTTGACATGCATTAAGCCCTGTTTTCCCTGAAAGCAGCCAATATGTACAGATTTCAATGATACACTCTCCAATGTCATCGCACAAACTGTTTAACACTATTTATTACATACACACTCGATAAACCGCTAAGTGATTTAAATGTAAACAGCGGGTTTAAAGAGAAGACAATCTGCAAAATCTGTCTGCAATGTACCAGTATAAACAGACAGATGCGGTGGTTATCGTTCCTGGCGTAGTTAAGCAGCATACTGAATTGCAAAACTCCCTCTACATGAGTTGTCCGCTAGCGCGAACAACTTAAAATTAACTACAATTTTTATATGCACAACAAAGTTCTATTCCTGAAGCAATTTGACCTTTGGACGTAAAGGGTTACCTTGACCTTTAGGGCAATAGGCTGGTTCTTCTGCGCTTAACATCGTCTTTATATGATTATCATTATTGTAAATTTATGTTGAATACCCATCATGCACAATAACATTATGGGTAAGACATGTACTGTCACTAAATCCATATAAAGAAAGTGTCCATGTGAATAAGACCTTTAACCAAGTCACATGATTTTGGAGTGACAAATAATGTTGAAATGATGATATTGAGCTTAATGAAAACTGTTGTCTTGATATGCTGATCATTTGTGCCAATTAATTTTGATATCCAGTTATGCACTATAAAGTAATGGACACTAGCATGTACGCTCACTTTTTCCATGATAACTATTATGAGTATGGCCTTCAAACACATCAAGATCCATTGTGACCTTGACCATTAAGCGAAACGGTTTTGCGTGCATCACATAGACTTTATATGGCGATTATTTGTGCCAATTTATTTAAAAATCCCAAGATGAACAATAAAGTTATTGGCAGGACACAAACAACTCCTTTCACTTTATCTATATGAAGTGTATGCACGTATTCAAGTGTCCACCGTGACCTTGATGTTAAAGAGCAACGTATGGTTATGCACGCTACACATTGATATCATTGATATTTTGTGCCAATTTATTTCATACTCCAATCATGCAAGAAAGAGATGTGAGCATCACACAAACATCTACTTTAACTACATCCAATTTTATAAGGAATATGCATACCATTTAATATAAAAAGAAACTGGGTATTCTAAGCCAAGGAGCATGAGACATATTATCGTTTGTAAGGAACTAAGGCCGTGTATATTACAAAAAACATTTTAAACTCTTAAAATCTTATTTAAAAATCCATCCATGCCAGACAAAGTTATGCTCCGAACAAAGTGTCGAGTTCTAATAAACCAGTTCTTGTGTCTGTCTCATCATGAAAAAGGGTAAAGTGCAATTTCCTAAATTTGACCTATGCCCTTAAATTGGGACATTGACTTAGACCTACTTCTTGTGCGCAACATAAAATCTCACCATGCTGAACATTTTTTAAATGGCTGGACAACATTATTCTTCAAACAAACTCAGTCGCATCATGTTTATCACTTTCACCAAGCTATTTGCAAATTCATCCATTTTTCACTTTCACCTAGCTGTTTGAGATTCCAACCTTCCTGAACAAAGGTATGCTCCACAACAAAACAAAAATGTCCCAAATGTGAATGCCACGCAATTATAACAGCACATGGTATGGTCCTTTAACATAATTCTCACATATTTAACATTTGCCTAGTGTAAAGAAGATGTGCAATCACATACATATGGGCTTGCACTATACCCCTAGCATTTATGGGTTAAACAAGNCGGACGGACAGACGGACGGACGGACAGACGCGGGGTATACCATAATACGTCCCGTCATAGACGGGCGTATAAAAATGTCCCGTATGTGAATGTCAGGCAATTATAACAGCACATGGTATGGTCCTCTAACATAATTCTCACATATTTAACCTTTGCCTCGTGTAAAGAAGATGTGCAATCACGTACATATGGGCTTGCACTATACCCCTAGCATTTATCGGTTAAACAAGAGTACATTTGAAACTGTAAACACGTTGGTGCACGCCATTTGAAATAGTGTGACAGAGCTTGCAGGGTAGTCATGGCTTATTTCAATACAGCTATGCAGAAAGACTTACCTCCGTTGCCGTGGTTGCCACTCGGTAGCAGCTCGACTGGGCCACCCTTTGCACCTGATTTCAGGGAGTCTGAAGATAAAGTTAAAAATAAGACAGTGTCTGTTCCAAAACTATAAACATGCATAAGAACCATGGCTATACATTTAATAATTATTATGATATACTAATTATTTGTTTTCGGACCAGAAACATGTCATTTAACCCCCAATTAAACTAAATTCTGTATAAAGAAGTTCTATTCCGGATATGATTTGACCTTTCAACTCCATGTGTGACCTTGACCTTGAATATATAGGAGGCTGCATGCACGCAATCTATCATCTAATGATGGTAACTAACTTTGCCAAGTTATTTCAGAATTTTTAAAGTGAGTTGGAAGTTATGGTTAGGACAGAAAATATGCACAAAGTTCCCTATATATTAAGCATTCAAAATTAAAGTATGACCTAGATATTAAAACTGAGGATATGAAACTTGATCTGTCTTAAAATGGTGAACAATTAATGTTTCAAATTAACCCCCATTCTCTCAATGCACAAAGAAGTTATTTTTCTGACACAATTTGACCTTTGGATGCAAAGAGTAACCTTGACCTTGAAAATGGAAGGCTGGTTCTTGTGCGCTACACATTGTCTTAATATGATGCTAATTTTGTAAATTCCGGTGAATTCTCATCATGAATAATAAAGTTAAGGGCCGAACATGTAGTGTCACTTTATCCATATAAAGTGCCCAAACTTTAAGTGCTAAGTGTGACCTTGACCTTTTAGAAAGTTACATGCTGTCTTGAAATGAACAATCATGTGTCCCAAATTATTATTTTAATTCTTTCTTGCAGAATAAAGTAATGGGCTGGACAAGAACATTTACTTTCTCAATGTCCATATAAGAAATATGCACAAACTTCCAGTGTGCACTTAGATCTTTAACGTCTTGACAACCACATGGTTTTAACATACAACATGGTGTCTTAATATTGTGATCATTTGTGCCCATGAAATTCAATATCAAATTAGGCACTACAAAGTTATGGGCCGGACACAAACATAAACTTTCACTCTATCCATAAATACAAGGAATATGGCTTGCTTATACTTCAAGTGTCAACTGTGACCTTGACCTTAAAAGTTTTATAAGGTTTTCCACGCAACACATTCATATGATGACTATTTTTGCCAATCAATTGTAATATCCCAAAATGTACAATTGAGTTATGGGCCTTACACAAACGTCCTTTAACAATACCCCAAAAAAGAATATGAACACATTCAAGTATCCACTGTAACCTTGACCTTAAGCATGTGATATAGATTTGATGCAACACATTGACTTGATATGGTGATCATTTGCGCAAAATCCCAACATTCACAATAGGCTTACACAAAAATTTGCTTCCGCTTTATCCATATAAGGAATATGCGTATCATTAAATATAAAAAGTGAACTGGGTGCTTGGATTTTCAAGCCTAGGGTCATATAGCATATTATAACAACTTTGGTAAGGAACTTTGGCCATGCAACAGACCAACCCCCAGGCCTTTTAAATTACATAATATATGTTATGCTCTTGAAATCTAATTTACCCCATGGACTGAAATAAAACAAACGCACAAATCTCTACATCAATTTTATGTATTTCTATGCAAAAAGTCATATTTTGTCAATTTATTGTTATGTTTTATTGGTTTATGATTGCACTGAAATTCAGATTAAAGGGACTGTTCACGTAATAAATCATTGTGTTGCATATAAATCGTAAAGCGAGAAATAAACTTTACATAAATTAATTGAAATATATTTTTTATTGAGGTTGACATCGAAAACCTGGTCAAAATCAACTTTGAATCGTTAAAATAATATATAAATGATCATAAATATATGCAATAGGCGAAAATCATTGCAGCGTCGCGAGTTATGCAAAATATATCTACAGTATATATAGCTTTCGCTAAACATTATTAGCACATGGAAGATAAATACAAAGATTTAACAAAAACGTACCGTTTCAACTCAGTTTCTGTCTGTAACATATATATTTGCATTGTTCTTACCTTCTCTCCGCTAAATTTGTCCGTATCCACAATTGTGTTTGTTTAGGCTTGAATGAACGTTTCGAATCATGAATATTAATTAGGTTGTTTTTGTACTTTACCGTACTCGACCCCCCCCCAAAAAAAATCGCTATATTATTTGTTTTCAACCGAATTCAACCGGATTTTCAATGATATCCTCAATAAAACACGATTCTGCCCATTTATCATATCCGCGAACTGTCACTTAAAACTAAAGCTTTGTTTTCATGCAACAACAAAATGCATAAGCACAACAGGAAGACTTATTTTGAAATTATTTTTCTGTAATGGGGTTTTACCACAATCTTACATTTGTCAAGCTTTTTATTTGTAAGGGTTTTAAAAGCAATCATGCAAAAATAAGCTTTATGCA
Source organism: Dreissena rostriformis (assembly GCA_007657795.1). Lineage (NCBI taxonomy): Eukaryota > Metazoa > Mollusca > Bivalvia > Myida > Dreissenidae > Dreissena > Dreissena rostriformis. The sequence goes on from VMBQ01013008.1 coordinate 8,001, forward strand.
TCCTCAGAATCAATTACAATCAAGCACTTTAAGGGGGTTCAATTATCACAATCAAAAAGAGATAGTTGTGTCAGCTCAGAAAAGGTTCCATTCTACAATAATATGATGAAAATCTGTTAACATGTAAGATACAGCAAAATAGCATAATTTACCTCTATATGCTTCGACTGACATACCCCTTTGAGAAGCTGAAAATTTAAAACACACAAATGTTAACTTTGTTAAGGTGTCTATGACATAACATAATCAGCATTTACATTAAAAAGTCAAAAGCAGAGATAGACTTGATTTTTTTGAGTACCGTACAAAGAAGTTATTTTTGTGACACAATTTTACCTGCGGTCATAAAGTGTGACCTTGACATTGAGCATAATAGTCTGGTTCTTGCACGCTACACATCGTCTTTTTATGATGCTCATTTTTGTAAACATTTCTGTAAATTTATGTTGTGTTCCCATCATGCATAGAAAGAAAGTGCACACAACTCAAGTGTCCATTGTGACTTTGAACTTTAAGCAAGTGACATGGTTTTGCAATTGATAAATCATCTTGAAATGATGATCATTTTGAGTGCCAAATTATTGTTAAAAACTGATAATGCACAATAGAGTTCAGGGCTGGATACAAACATGCACTTTATCAGTTTCTAAATAAGAAATGTGGGCAAACTGCAAGTATCTATACCTTGACCTTTAAGTGAGAAAAATGGTTTTCACCACATGGCTTTTAGATCAATGTTAATTTTACCCCATATTTAGTTTTTGTGCTTGTATAAAGCAATCATGCAAAAAAAAAGCTTTATGAAGCCTCAGCCTTGAAATAAGCATCAATTACAATAAAGCTCTTAAAAGGGCTCCAATTTTCACATTCAAAGGGAGATAGTTCTGTACGCTTAGAAATGGTTACATTCTACAACATAGCAATATGAAGAAAACTATGAGCATGTGAGATACAACAAAATGGCACAATTTACCGTAATAGCGTTCCAGAATCTCTGGGGAGTTCGTAACAAACTGAGATGGTTGCTGACTCCCAGATGCTGCAATGGTAGAGCAAACAAAGGTTAAAGCCTCTATAACGCTCAAAATCTACGAACATTTCGTAATATATTTCGTAAAATAAAGTTTACATATAAATAATCAGTGTTCCCAGACCACATCTTGCGTTGAAATTTTGGCTATTTCTCTATGATACACTGATTATTCATATGTTAACTTTTTGTATGAAATTACGAAATTTTCATTTATTTTGAGCGTTATAGGGGCTTTAAGTTTATTGAGATGCCTATGGCATATTCAGCTGCAACTTTAAACCGAAATACAATCAATCATGGCAAATGATATCTCCTTTAAATCAATACACACATACATAATAAGTCCAGTGTTAAAACCTTGTACATGATCAACAAGGGTATCAGTAAAAAGATTATAGATAGTTGCCAATATTCTTTATCAAACAATATAATTGAAGTGAGAAGGGAAGAACTATTAAAATTGATGTAAACCACTGGAACAAAAGAAATAAACATGTGGATGTAGACAAATAGATTTAATCAAAATGATTATAACCTTATTAGGTTTTTTGCATTCTAGCTATTTAAATGTCATCTTTGAATTTAGTAAAACAGTATAAATAGACTTGTCACTTACTCACATTTTTATTTTTATATATGTATTTATTGATACTCATACGAATATATGTATGGTGGCATGGAGCTGCAATATGAAAAACTCATAAATTTCATCTTATTTATTGCAATATTTATCTTCAGAATTTGTATGCGGGGTTGTGGAATTGCTACACCCGACTGGGGCATTTTTTGTGGCACACAATATGCACTTTTCCATCTAATTTGTCAGGGGACAACTAGAAAAACAAAGTAATCAACCATAATAATTGCAATACACCAATCACTTTTGGCAAAATATGCTTTTGGAAGCTATTCCAAAACATTTCATGAAAGTGCGACATTAATGACAAATAATGGCATTACCGAGGCCAGTATCAAAACATATCCGAAATTCGTATTTGTTTTTCCACTTTCACGCGAAGGTCACAGGAAGGTCATTAAAAAAATACATCAAGTTTGAAGGCAGCCTTCAGTTCAATCCTCTTCAATATGGTAATAAAATTTACATTTAAAGCAGCGGTTTAAATATATTTGATGTGCGAAAACTAAATTTATCCTTTTTCAGTTTATTACATTATATTTTGGAATTTTATTAATATCTATATTATCATGCAAATCATACTGTTCCCATTCAATGAAATAATGTAGAGATCCTATATTTCATGGAAAGGCATTTTGTCAAGTTAAATTTTGTGACAATTTATGATAATTTTTAATCTTGTAAATCCGGTGAAACAATTGTACAAATAGGATACCTCAAAATGAAGGGCCTTTTGATCACTTCAGGGTCTCTGCTATTTTTAAAACCGTGTGTGTGTATGTGTGTCTGAATTTGTAGTTGATAAGGCCCTTTCACGCAAGCTGATGCATGAAGTGTGGACCTGGAATGTGTATCAGCACACTTACATTATTAACTTACTCAAATGATGGGGCTAATAATTTTGAATTATAGCTGAAAAATCCAGCCATCAAGGTTTATTGAAATATTTTGAATTTCGTTGTGGTCTTGTGCTGTAATGGAAGCTGGAGTACGCGATGGCAACCCCACCTGTCTGTCATGTGACCAACAGAGATTGCACCCAGGTCGCCTAGGTGAGAAACGCGCATACGGACAACTGCACGAACCTGACAGCCTTTTCAAGACCGTTTTTAATTTGTTTCAATACTTATTCCTTTATTACTTCCATTGGGAAAACATTCAGTTATGATTAAACTGAGTGTTTAACAAAAATGGATAAGTAAAATATGTTTATTTCATTGTAAGAAGCGCTAATTTAAAAAGGGTTAAATAAATGTAACTTTGCTTCTTATTGTGTTGGTTTTGGCCGAGTGAGTTTTGAATGCTGACAAGTTGAGTTTGCAGTCTCACATCTCTGTAGACAAGAAGAAATATATAATGTTTCCAAGACCCTGAAATATGAAAATATTTATATAAGATATCTTTTTATTATACTAAATGCCCTAAAATCACCCAGAGGTGACATGAATTTAGTGTCTTGATTTCGATAGATCTTCTAATTATATGACTAATGCGAATTGTATCATGAAAATTATGTGCTAATGATAATCAAAACACATTAATTTGTCTGTGACCACTAAAATTCCCCGAGTTTTGTTGGATTATCTTTCTTAAGTAAAAATTATCATATAATTTGTTATTTTTAAGGTGCTTAGCATTATATTGCTTATAAACACCTCAACAATATCATATTCCTGATCCTAGTCAACAAATAAGATTTCACATTGAAAAAGGTAATGTAATATAGATATTACAATTTGTATCTGAATATTTTAATTACATGAAATTCTGATTCTAGTTTGGGTCACTATCAGGCCAGTTTGTTGTAAATCAGACTCATATCTTACATTTAAAAAAAATCCTAAACGTTATTAAGATACAACATAAAACATAATACGCAAGTGTGTAACAAAGTTTTTCTCGCAAACCTTATTAGGTCATATGGTTATTGTATAGCAGATCTATGCCACCATACATCACAAAACCAAAAAAGAACATGTTTAAAATACAGCGAAATGTATGATGCTGAAATGATGACTGCTGCTGTCGCTGCTGCTGATGATTCTGTCGCTGCTGTTGCTGATGATGATTATGTTGCTGCTGCTGCTGTTGATGATTCTGTTGCTGCTGCTGCAGCTGCTGACGCTGCTGATCTTGCTGCTGCTGCCACTGCTGCTGTCGCTGCTGCTGATGATGATTCTGTTGCTGCTGCTGATGATGATAATTATGTTGCTGCCGCTGCTGCTGTTGAAGATGATGCTGTCGCTGCTGCTGCAGCTGCTGCTGCTGTTGAAGATGATGCTGTCGCTGCTGCTGCAGCTGCTGCTGCTGTTGCTGCTGCTGCTCATTACGTCCTATATGAGGTGAGAATGAACAAAATATCATCATATTTATACTTATTTTTTCTGTAATAGTATTATATGATTTTCCTAGAAAACTTATATCAGATGTAACAAACATGATGTAATCATCAGATAGAACAAAATGTCAAAAGTAGAGAAAAACTTGATTTTTTCAGAATATTACTGCCCCACTCTCTATGTTACTGGTCCCTAAAAACATTTAGTATCGTATGATTCTCTTATACTGAGCGCCTCCTGATATCGATCATTTTATTTACATTAAGAACGAGGCTCTCGTGATGACGTCACATGCATGCGCTCAGAGTATTTTATTTCATTACATTACTACGTTTTAAAATATATACAAAAACAACCAAAATTGAGGAAAAACAGATAGAATTGCATTTCAAAATCTGACTTCAAGTAAGACAATCCAAATGTATCCAGATTCCATACATTGTATTGATCCTCTTCATAGAATTTCCACATAAATTACAAAGTGAAGCAGATGACTGCACTACTGTAGTTGAAACACAACATTTCAAAACAAATTACTTTCACTTTCTCTCGATTTTTAGAAAAAATTGCATGCAAACATGATTCTAGCATAAGAGCAGTAGGCGTACACCGTGTCAGGTGATATATACGCATGTTCAGTGGGAATACCCCCATTCTGATTGGTATTTTATTATATCAAATCTTTTAAAAGTTCAATGAATCAAATTTTTAAGTTTAGTTGGCCTTATGCCTATTGCAATCGAGCACTCTCCCTTTCCGGTCTGACGTATCCATATATTTATTGCATGTGTTTGGAAATATCGGCTTCGGGTGGTTCAACACGCTGTAAATAAGCATTTTTTACATGGATTTAACGGGAATTAAATAAATCCTTGAAAGTTAATTGTTTATTGTTGCATTGCTTGCATTTATTCAGAAATTCTTTTACTTGTTTCCTTAACCGGTCGATACACAGTATTCGGAGGATAAATATGATTAATAGATACCTTACCACATTTGTTCACCACTTTTAGGACATGCTATATAATTTTGCACTTGTGCCATTAAATGGTGAACATTTGTGACAAATGATTCTCATTTTTTTCATTGCTCAAAGAAGTTCTATTTCTTGCACGATACATTAACTTTGAAATCAAAGTCTTGGCTTGATATTGAACATAAGACACTGGTTCTTGTGCGCTATACATTGTCTTTACATTATGATCATTTTTGCAAATTTATGTGGATTTTCCAACAGACACAAACAAGTTATGGGTCACACATTGTACTGTCACATTATCCAATTGTAAAGAAAGTTTACACACTTTAAGTGTTCACTTTGACCCCGACCTTTAAGCAAGTGACATGGTTTGTTACATGAAACATCATCTTGAAAGGACGATCAAATTTAGCCAAATTATTGTTAATATGCAGTCATGCACAATATAGTCACAGAGCTTACATGAACATATATTTCTTTATTACCACAGAAGAAATTTGCACAAGCTTCAAGTGTCCACTGTGACCTTTAGCTTTTAGTGAGCAAGATGGTTTGAAAATGCATGCTGTTTCCTAGATGTGGTGATAATTTAAAGCCACTATAACGCTCAAAATCAACGACAATTTCTTACTTTATTTCGTAAACAAAAAGGTAACATATAAATTATCAGTGTTTCTTATAGCAATAGCCAAAATTTCAACGTTAGATGTGCTCTGGTAACATAGATTTAACACTATTTTATTTTTGTGCGGCACAATTAATAACCTTTTATTTTCCGGCAACTATATATATATTCATACGACACATGAACACTAAATTGATACATGAACATGTGTTGAATATATTGTACCACAAACAATAAAAAAGAGCATTTTGTATCGTGTTAAACCTATGTTACCAGAGCACATCGAGCGTTGGAATTTTTGGTTATTTCTATAAGGAACACTGATTATTTATATGTTATTTTTATTTTACAAAATATATTACGAAATTTTCGTTGACTTTGAGAGTTATAGAGGCTTTAAGCCAATTAATTCTGAATTCCATGCATGCACTATACAGTTCTGGACACTAACATGCACTTTCACTATATCAATAAATAAAAAACACTATGTCCCCTTGTGAGCGATTTTGACCCATATATTTGACCTTTGACCTTGAAGGATGACCTTGACCTTTCACCACTCAAAATGCGCAGCTTCATGAGATACACATGCATGCCAAATATCAAGTTGCTATCTTCAATATTGCAAAAGTTATGGCCAATGTTAAAGTTTGTGCAAACCAACAAACAAACAAACACACCAACAAACGGACAGGGCAAAAACAATATGTCCCCCAGTATAGACTGGGGGACATAAAAAGAATATAGCTTGCACTTCACTCCACTATGACCTTGACCTTAAATCAAAAGCTATGGTTTTGCATGCAACACAATGCAACTTGATATGGTTATCATTTGTGCCAATTTTTGTATTTCCAAGTTGTACAATAAAGTTATGGCCCTGACACACACATGTCCTTTCACAATATCCATGTGAGGAATATGCACTTATTGAAGTGTCAACTGTGACCTTGCCTTTAAGTGCAATTATTTGCACACAAAACATTGACATTATATGATGATCATTTGTGCCAATTTATTTCATATTCTCATGATGCAAAATTGAGATATGGACCTTACACAAACATTTACTTTCACTATATCCATATAAGGAATATGCAGTTGATTCATTTATTAAAATAAACTGCGTATTATGAGCTAAGGGGCGTGAGCCATATAATTATAACAACATTGGTAATTAATTTTTGCCTAGTGAACAGAAAAACACCAATGCCTTGTAGATTAATTTGCATTTTTTTTCTTGAAATCTTATTTTAAACCATTTGACTAAAATAAAGATCTTAAATGGGCTGCAATTATCCCAATTAAAGGGAGAAAGATGATTCAGCTCANAAAAAAAAAAAAAAAAAAAAAAAAAAAAAAAAAAAAAAAAAAAAAAAAAAAAAAATTGACCTTTGACCTCTAAGGATGACCTTGACCTTTCAGCACTCAAAATGTGCAGCTACATGAGATACACATGCATGCTAAATATCAAGTTGCTATCTTCAATATTGCAAAAGTTAAGGCCTACGTCAAAGTTTTGGGACGCCGCGGACGGCGGACAAGCTGGCTATGACAATACCTCGGGTTTTCTTTGAAAACAGCCGCGCTAAAAATAAGTCCAGCATTATTTGAAGATTCTAATTACTTCAAAACAGAGGGCAAAGGCATTTCTGCTTTGTACATTCATTATTCTATATTTTGTTTTTCATAAACATATCAGTGCTCCAGCTAGACCTAAATGGAAGGGCGCCCCCCCCTGCCCTTCTGAAGCTCCGCCCTGCTCTTCTGAGGTCCCACCCTGCCAATTTTTTTTATTTTTATTTTTTTATAGACATGCATGATTGTGTTATAATTTATAAATCTCTTATTACATTGTTATTTATTTATTCCTCATTGTAGACATTTTTTTTGCATGGTTCAATAATAATGGAAATCATATATTCTAACAATTATTAATAATATAAAAATAAATATGAAACAGGGAGCATTCCGGGTACGACTGCAGAAAGTGCCCTTTTGACAAAATACCGCTCGCGAAAGTGCCCTTTTGACAAAATAGTCCCCCTGCCCTTTTCAAATCCTAGCTGGAGCACTGCATTATATTTCATCATAAGTGTTTAATTACATGTAGGAAACAGCAAATAAAGACTGGCCCCCACAACATGACCTTGACACAAAACTTAAATGGCATCTGTGTGTAAGGAAAAACACACAAAGAGAATGTTTTGTGACAGTTCCTTGTTCAATTATAATTACTGGTTTAAAGTGAAGTTTTCCTTCACAAGTGTGATTTTAACAAAAACAATTCATTGTTGCTTCTAAGAAAATCTTTTGAAAAAAAACACTGTACATCAAACATTTGAGCCTTGCTCTGGAAAAACGGAGCTTAATGCATGTGAGTAAAGTATTGTCCCAGATTAGCCTGTGTCGTCTTCACAGGCTAATCAGGGATGACAATATCCGCTTTTAAGGAATTTTTTGTTTAAAAAAAAGTCTCTTCTAAATGGAAATTCATTCTAGGTGAAAGTATCGTCCCTGATTAGCCTGTGCAGACTGTGCAAATGCATTTAGCCCCATCTTCCCAGGGCCAGGCACATTAACTTACTTCTGGCATTTCGCCTGGCTCGGTGGCTGCGACTCAAGGGCACAATTGTTGGTCCCTAAAAGCAGGCAAAACTCTCCAAGTAACTTTTCATAAAACAAGTCTCCTCAAAGGACTGTCTTACATAAAAATTGCTTATAATAGCTGTTTTGATGAAGGTTACGGAGGAAATTGAATAGACAATACCACATAAAAAGGCAGAATATTGTTAAATCAATTTTGATAATGGCTAATAATGGCATGCAGTTGTTTGTCTTGTCTACTACATTTGTTTTGTGCCCTACTGTTAGGCAATTGCTTCCTTGTTACATAACATCATAATTTGGGCAAGTACTGTGGAAAGTAAGTGTGAAGACTGTTATAGACCCTATTATCTCTTATTATATATATTCAATATACAGTATACACGTATGAATGAAACATTAAAATTCATTGTAATGAACATCTTTGGTTGTCAAAGAGTTATCAGCTGTTAAAACTGAGACAATGAAAGTGTTTGAAAGACTTACCTGGTTAACAAAAAATAATATGCATAGCCATTGTTAATGTTAATGTTTTCATAACATTACATTACATGGATCGCTTACACGAAGTTAAAAATACAGCAACACCAGTATATGCCCAATCAATTAAGTAAAAATAATGTGTAATGCCCTTTAATCCAGAGGTCTTGTGTTGATTTAAATCTTGATGGGACAAACTTTTTTTTATGTTATACTTTGTTCTGATCATTATTTCATATACTAATATCTGCATACAGTGCAATGGCATACATCAAAATCTGTGAGAAAGTCCCTTTAAATGAAATTATTCTCGGTTTGATAAATACGGTATTGTATTGGTTTTGTACATGATATTTAAAAGAGAGAGTT